>ML799720.1:0-11428 GCA_009831015.1 Picea engelmannii | reverse complement strand
TTTCAACTGTGACTACTTTTAGCACACCTGAAATCTAACCCAGAGGAGATTTCTCGAGAAGGTTTCAGCGGCTTCTTTCTCAGCTTGAGAAGCTTCCTGGGGTAACGAAAATGTTAAGATCTGGCCTTTGATGGTGAACAAGGACCAGGCATATTTGAAGCTCCGCATCTTTCACCTTGCGACTCCATGATTCGAGGATCGATTGGCAACTCCACTGGTTTGATATGGAGAAAATTATGTCTCAAAGGTTTTCTTTCTGTGACTTTTCCCAGATAGTTGGCTTTCCTAATGCACTTCCTGATAGAGACCAATGGGAATATTTCCTCAATGAATTTCATGCAACAAGTTGGGAGGAACCAGCTGAGCATTTACTGGACTTCCATGAAGCTATTAACTGACAAAATATCATGCATGAGGATGTCCTGATTAAGCTATTTAGGTGTTCATTGAAGGGAGCTTCTCTTGAGTGGTGTCGATCTCTTCTCGCTGTGAGCATCTGCTCTTTAACAAGTTTTCATACAGCTTTCAATTCATTTTGTAAAGACTACTATACAGTTGATTGTTTGTTTGAAAAATGTTGTGAGGAGTTTTCTTTGCTTCATGAAGCCTATGTTGGCCCTAAAGACCAGGTCCATGATGAAGATTTTACTGTGGAGGAAAGCATTTTCCAGGAAAATATGGAGGTGTTGAATGATATTAATTGTGTTAGCCCTAGAACGGAAGCATCTGACATTATTTCAGATGCACCTGTTCTTTTAGATGTTCATAATGATCAACATGCCTCTTGTGGAAATTGTGAGTTTATAGAGCAAATGTGGTCCATGGTAGATGACTCACTTGGATATTCAGTTGAAGCAGATGTTCCTAGCAGCTCTGCTCATGATGACGAAGACCCCATCTTTTTAAAAGAGGGGTTAGTTGTGGAAGAGGTTTCTTATCTTTTCCCCCAGGGGGTTTCTCACGATATATTTTTACCTGGGATTAAAGAGAAAATGATTATGTATGAGCAGCCAGAAGCAGCAGGTCCCACTGTCCCTAAAACATAAATTTTCAATGGGATCACTGTTCTGGAGGAGGGTCGTATTAATGAAGAACAACCCCTCTTTGATGTATATTATAGTGATGATGAGCAGCAAGCTTATCCTACATTTTATCACTATAAAGATACTGAAGAGCTAGTCAACAAGCAGAACTACCACATGGTCCCTATCTATGATGAATATGAATCTGACCCGAGGGAGAGCCAAGAAGAGGAAAAGGAACCAAAGGAACATTTGAGCATAAATTTCATTCCAGAGCCAGTCAGCGAGCAAATACTGCCTGAGATCAATGAGCCTACGTCAGTTGTCCACTCACCTATTCTTATCAAAGATATTCAACCACATGTGAGAAACTCTGTAGCAGAGGAGGTTGCCTGTCACCAATTTTCTGAAATTCGCCACTCATTCTATGATCCTGTCAGTGAGTACATGGAGTGGCATGTCCTTTATGCCTTGGAGCTGCCCTATTCCATATCAACTTCACCCTGTGAGGAGAATTTGAAGAGTGTATCCGTTCTGCTATCACGGTTACACCATCTACTGGTGATCATCGACATAAGGAAGGAGCTTCTATCCAGGAAGCTGCTTGAATGGCCATGGTGGAAGTTTTCTTTCACCTAGCCCATGTAAAATATTTTATTAGCATTAGGACTGTATATAAATAAGCTCCTTTGAGCATGTAGCTTTATTTTGTTACTTTTATCTTTTGGCCTGTATTTTCAGCAGCGGGATGTTTTGAGCATGACTCCATAACCCAACAGCAAGGCACTGAAGCTGCGGAATGAGTTCTTAGATCATCACAGGGATGAATCTATCCCCCATGGAGCCTAATGTTAGAGACATTTCTTGTCCTAGGAACAAGAGTATTCTGGTCTGCAAGTTGTATGAGGAGCGCCCAAGCGCAGCGCATAGAAGAAGTCATGTTCGGACTTAAAATCAAGCAAGCGGGCAAAATTATAGTGTCAACGGTCCTGATCCATCCACATGAGTAGATCAGTGGTTGGTGGGAAATCACAGATAGCAGATTTGCAACAAGATTAGTGCAAACAGATCATGCCCATATTGTATACAGGGAAGAATAGCAGTCGTCCATCCAAGGGACGTGTGGCGCGAGATCTAGTCACGTCGGATTTTCGATAGTCGCGAGTTCAAAGGGTGAAGTTTTTATGCCGTTGTACATTTCGAAACCTTGAACCCCAAAATGCCAAAAGCACCCAAAGGTGGTCCCACAATATCGAGGATAAACCTCAGTCGTCCATCCAAAGGGGACACCTGGCAGCCAATTGAGCCATCTCGGCATTTTGTCCATCGCGACCCCAAACCGCAAGGAGCAGCTCCGTCATTTTCCCGATGTGCAAGGTGACGAGAGCGTCCATGACTTGAGCCCACAATATCACCGAGTGAGTCAGGACCGTCAGATCTAAGAGGGACGTGTGGCACCAGATTAAGCTGGCTCGGCGTTTCGCTCATCGTGATTTCAAAAAAGCAAGGATTAGCTCCTTCCCATTCGCGAACTCCGAAAGCGCCTTGGGAATAAGCGCGTGGTCACAACCCGTGGTCACTTAGGGAAAGAAAGGAGATGTATAAAGAAGGCCAAAGGCACCGAGTTTAGTTACATAGGGGATCATCGCGATCTCTAGGTGCCATCAGATCCGATCTCAATATTGTTTCTCGCTCAGAGTAAATGAAGGCAAGGAGGGGTGGTTGAAACCTCTCCTCATTCATTAGGTGCGAAGTATGGAGGGCCTGGCAAGTGGTCTACTCGAGAGGGTCCTGTTTACCATTTCTTCCAAAAAATCCATCCCGAGTCTTTGTCCAGCTAGAGGAGGTCTGCACATGCTAGCTCGACTCTTAATGGCTCAACTAATTCCCTTGCAGGAGCCATGCGCAGTTAAGGTGGCGTCTGACAAAGAATAGCCGTCCGAATTTGACTGAGGGGACACCAAATCTTGGGTGCACAATCATCCAGAGTTTGCATGCGTAGACTGTCAGAATACATGCAGATGCAATGTTTTTAATGCAACGTCTTATTTTTGCTGTTGTTGTTGTTTTTTACTATATGAAGGCGTTTTTGCCATTTTTGTAAAGGATCGATGGTAGAGAGAAGCTTCCTATTGTAATGTTTTAACAGATGCTCTAGTTTTTTGGTTATGCATCTGTATGTAAGATTTCTTGTTTTATGAAAGATAGTTTCCCTATTTCATCTAGTTTTAATCTCATACTGAGGGAGTTCATGATTGAATGATTCACATGAATTATTGCAGTTGCGTTATGATAAAGTGTTTATTATGACACTATTGTATTCCCTGGTTTTCTGCGTTTGAATGTAATATGATCTCGCGTTTAAATTCATTCTCCTACAGTCTTCTAGAAACCTGATGTTGACAACAGACCTTTGCATCTCTTTGATACAATTCTTCCCCCCTACTCACATTTACTACAACTCACTGTTTGAAGTATGTCCAAGACCTCACCTACCCATGCATGTCGGGCCTAGTTTCGGAGTCGAAACAATATCGTCCGAGTTTACTTCCATTTGATCACCTCTTCCATACACAAACCGTGACATAAACTGATGGGATTTGGGCTCTACTCCTGCAAGCAATCCAGGAGTGACTTCCGTCGCCAACAATAATATTTGTTGGATGTTTGTGTGTAGCTTCTGTCAGGTTCTCTGCGTCTATGCCCTTGCTTGAAATTCTACAAAGCATTTTAGTTATCAGTTCCTGTCTTTTAACTTCATACATTGGGGGGGAATCTATTACACATCGAAATTAATCACTTTGATAGTGTCGCAAGTGTCGTCATTACAAAGGCCACAAGTGTCGCATTTTTCTTATAAGTGTCGCACTTTTCTCAGAAGTGTCGCAAGTGTTAAAGAAAGCATACTGTCATGATGCCTATGTTGTGCCTATAACGACATGATAAGGACACTTGAAACACTTCAAACATTTGATTTGGAAGAGAAGAAATGAGTCAGCAGGATTATAAACCTTTTTCCATCTGAAAGCATCCCAAAAACTGAGTTTTTATAGGGGAGCACTCCCCTATACCTCTTCTGGGAGTGTTGGCGCTCCCCCTTACACTGTCTGGGAGAACTATAAAGCTTCTTTGTCCCTTCTGGAGGAGTGCTATTGATTTTAGGAGTGTTGGTTCCCCCCTTAATCTTACTAGGGAGCGCTACAGAACTCTGATGGCCCTTTTGAGGGAGCGTTGCCTATTCTGAGCAGTTGTTAAGTTGTTGAGATGAATGGGGGAAGGATCCTTTCATTCTTGGAAGGCAGTTGGATTCGAATCCCTAGTCCATCCATGGTCTTAGGGAAGATCCTCAACTGAAGGATGAAAATCCTCAACTTCCCCAAGGATATCTCAAGCTGTTGAGCCTCTCCAAGACTATATAAGCAATCTTTTTCATGGTGAAAGAGGACGGGGAAAAGGAGAATGACACCAAACTTATGATCTTATAAGTGGTGCTGGAATAGAGATATTTTGGAAGCAAGAGACCTATGATCTCATAGGGATCAATCAATGAAGCTATCATCATTCGGATCGTGGAACTTTTAAGCAAGGGGTAGACAAGGAGGACTTGACGAAACTGTTTCAATCCATCCACGGCTGTAAGCAATGTTTTGTCCTCATTAATATAATTTGCTTGGCCTGTTTCTTTCTAATTCATGTTCAATCTCACATGAATTTGTCTATTTAGTAGATAGACCTATTTTGGACTAATCTTGATAGAGTAGGAAGTGGTCATACTTTGTTTGTCTACAGGATCCATCGAGGAGCGAAAGATTGGAGCTCAACTCGGAGCGTGCAGGGACAAACACCGGTAAAAGGTACTTCTTTTATCCTTCCTCCTCACACACTAGTCTACCTATATATAAAAGGAAGTCAATGACCATGATCAACACTTTCTATCTTAGAGTTAAGAATCTAGCTCTTTCAGGAGATCTACCTGTCCGCAGGGAGATTTTCTTTCAACAATATCTAGAATACTTTGAAGATATATTTCAACTAAGCTACAAGAGAGCTCAAAATTTCACTCTGGATAGAGACTCACTCAAGATTGTCTTACTCATAGGGGTAAGAGAAGATCATATGGAAACATTGAATCTCCTATCCAGTGGATATATCTATTAGTTGGACTATGATGATACAAAAACAATATTCAAGAACCACTCAAGGTCATCAAGAAAGAAATTTAGAAGAGGTAGAGGTTTTGCATCTAAATATTCTAAGTGGCTACAACTCATATAAAGAATGAATTAGGAGGGTTGATATAAGACATGAAAACTGATAATTTACACTCTTTATCCATGCGAATGGATACTTTGTATATAAAGAAGAAACAGAAGGAAGCAGAGAAGGAATTGGTTGTCTATTGTCCCAAATGCACTAAAAAGCAACCTAGAAATGAGTTCCCTTTATAACTTATAGATGTTTGCGGTATTTGTGAAGAAAATCATCCAACTAACAAATTTCCTTCTTTTCCATGATTGAAAGCTACATTTCAAGGAGCAGAGGAAAATGTGGAATCACTATGCTTCATCAGTCAAAGGAGGCCTGGAGCACAAAGACCATTCCAAACAGGTTTTGAATTCAATCTTGCTCAAAATTTTGGTGCATATAATTCACAAATGTCTCCTCAAACATAATATAACCCATCACCTTGGATGAACCCAAATCCTTCGGAGTAACAAGGAACTCCAATTTATTCTCCATACCAATTGTTTCATAGCATGCCACAAAATAAATGGAGTCAACCTCCACAAGGATGGAGGCCACAAAATTTTCAACAACCTACAATATTTCCTCCTCCTCCTCAAATGATGCAAGAGCATCACAAGCTAGTAAAGCAAGAAAAGCGGATGATAGCTGGAAATGCACTAACGCACATTTTGAGAACGTTTTGAATTTGAAAAGATGAAACATTAATGTAATATTTGGGAGGATATTTTTTTCTTTTATGGTTTGGGGATTGTAACACAGATCATGAGTGGTTTCTCTCATCTATTTGTTGGAGGAATTTATTGTAATAAATGTAAAGTAGTTGTAGAGATTTTAATTCGATTAGATAGTTAGAGTTGTAGGGGGGAACTATAGAAAGCTCCCTCGTATGTATTGGATTGTAAGATTATTCTCATTCTAAGAATTAGAGTTGTAAGAGCAAGAGTAGAAAAGAACAGAGATTGTAGAATTGGTATAAGCAGATAGTTGTTGCTATACAACCCATGTATAGGAACACTTGAGTTAATATAAGAATTCATTGACTTAGTCTCATGGTGTCGCGATGAATATTGTTTGCATCTATTGAATGGTATATTCAAAGTTTTCTTATATGCTCTATTATGCATTTGTTTCAATGCTTTGCGTATGTATGATTTCATGTTGAATATATGAAGTATGTGAGAGGGAGGGTATGAGTTTCAATTGTTTCTCTTCCTGAGAATTCCTGGAAGCAGTGTAGTGAAAGTGTGCAAGGAGTGCGTCGCAAGTTCTGAGTTTTACCTCAGAAAAATCTCAGGAGAGATATCGTTGTTCTCATACCAATATAAGTGCGAGTATAGCATAAAGATGTGCAAGGAGTGCATAGGCAGGTTGAAGTATTATACTTTTCCAACTCAAGCGAGTGGTTGAAGGATTTCTGTTGCAGGGAGTGCGTAGAAGAGGAATATGTTGTATAATCAGTGATTATCGTGAAGGCCACAAGGAGTGTGTGTAGGATTCCCTAGAACCCTTGAGTTGAAATAAGAATCCAAGCCCAGGAGGGATAGAGACTTCGAAGAGTTTGAAGGAAGGACGGGGTTTGACATCACCTCACAGAATCAATCTCAGGAGAAAAGACGCCAAACTATTTGGCCAGGAGTTATCAAGAAATTGAACAGACGGTTGAAGTTTCTCGGAGGGAGAACTATCGATTTTTCATGGACTGTTGGATCTCACAGATGAGTGGAAGGGTTAAGGAGAGAGCGCTTAAGCATTCCTAATATCAAGAGGGATAATATTCATCAGATCTGGATCAACAAGAATCGTTGATCTAATTCTTGGAATTTTGGCACTTCGGGAGTCGGAGTGTGGAGATGGTCGTGACTTGGAGTTCTTGAGTTGTGAAATCCCGATACATGAAATTATGATACAATCAAGACTGTTATATCGAGGAAGAATAAGGATCGTTGATCTAAAGGCAAGGAAGTCATGAGTTCGGACTTCGGGAAAAAGGGAAATAGTCACATCGTGAACTCACGAGCCATGAAATCTTGACGCGCTTGGAGGTGGACCCCAGGACTTGACTGAGGTCACATGGTTGAGGTATAAGGGAGGAGTTAAAAGATATGTTATCCCATTTAGGGGTTTTAGGGATTGAAGGAGTCAGCAGAGACTCGTAATAGGAATCGTGAAGTCATGAAACTCGACACGCCCTTTGGGGTAAGTCTGTGGTCACACCTGTGGTCATGGGAAAGTACGAGTTTGTGCCTATATCTTGTTCGCGTAGGCATAAATTCTAAGAAGGACCTGTGGTTATGTGCGTGAAGGTTCTTGTTGGAAATAAAGAGCCATTTTGACTGAAGGGAATATAACTATCCTTAGACTAGGAGGTTAAGAAGAACATGCTAAGGTAGGGGTGTTGCGTCAGGTGGTATCAGAGCTTACAATCATTGTTTTTTGTAAGCAAGGGAGACAGAAGGCAAGTTGTGATTTGAATTTTGTGTGAAACAGATTCAAACAATGTCACCCAGAAGATGTCAAGAAATACCCATGCTCGATCCAGCCGTGGAAAGGGAAATGAGAGAACTTTGTGCTTAATTGTAACAAGTGATATTGGAGATGTTAGTGAATCTGAAAATGAGAATGAAGCAAGAATCAAAGAAGAAAAAGTTGTAGCCAAAGATGTTGTAGAGGAACGTCTATTCAAAGTTGTTGCAAGAATAGGGGCGACAACAAAAATGGACATCCTGATGTATGAAGGCAACTTAGACATTGAGGAGCTGCTAGATTGGTTTAGAGCTCTAGATAAATACTTCGACTATGAGGATATTGAAGAAGATAAGAAAGTAAAACATGATGTCACTAGATTGAAAGGGAATACAACACTGTGGTGGGATGAACTACAAGCTAACATGTGTTGCAAGGTCAAGAAACAAATCAAAAGCTCGGATAGGATGGTCACAAATATGAAAGCCAAGTTTATACCCAGATATTACCAAATTAATCTATTTCAAAGAATAAAAAATTTGAGATAGAAGGGGATTCAACAGTGAAGGAATACACTGAAGAATTTTACAGACTCAACATCAGGGCAAGTCATCATGAGAGTGATGATGAAAATTTTTCCAGATGCATGAATGGCTTGAGATATGAAATTCAATATGAGATGAGCATGGTGACAATTAGAAATGTAGAAGATGCTTATCAAATTGCTTCAAAGGCAGAAGTAAAATTGGCCCAGAAGAAATGTCAAAGGGGTAGAGTTAGAATTCCAAGAAGAGGCAAAGCAATTTCCTAGGACAGAGTACAAAATCCCAAGGATGAATAAAAGAAGTCTCATAATCACCTAGAAAGAGGAGGAAGTTCACAAGGAAGACAATATGTCGATATGAACACCTTTCCGCGAGCAAGAGGAAGAGGAAGAGGAGGTGAAATAAAGTTTTTTGTCTGTGGAAAGATCAGAGATAAATATTTTGAATGTCCTGATAGAAAAAGAGATGGAGGAGGAAAATCTCACATTTTAGAAGTGCAAAGGTGAAATGTTGAGGTGGAATATGGAGAAGGCAGAAGATCCTTAATGATGAGGAAAGTTCTCTTGAATCCAAAGAAGGAGATAGAGAATCCATTCCAGAAGAATTGTTTGTTCATAACTGCTTGCAAGACCAAGGATAGGGTATGCAAGGTAATAGTGGACAGTGGAAGTATAGATAACCTAGTATCCACAAAAATAGTGGAGAAGCTGGAATTGGAAACAGTTGCACATCCGAGCCCATACAAGGTTTTGTGGTTGCAAAAATGACATCAAGTAACAGCCACTAAACAATGTTTAGTTGAATTTAATATAGGGGGATATAGAGATGAGATTTTATGTGATGTTATTCCCATGGATGTCTGTCATATTTTATTGGGGAGGCTGTGGAAATATGACAAAAATATTGTTAATGATGGGAGAAAGAACACATACACCTTGGAGAAGAATGGTAGGACGCATATGTTCCTTCCAATTGAAGACAAGAAGGTGAAAGTAGAAAAAAGAAATACTATACTTCTCATGCATGGGAAGGAACTTCTGGATGAAGTCAGGAAAGAAGAATACATGTAGTTTGTTGTGGTGAGAAAACCTAGAGTCATCTTGACTAGTACTTCGATAGATGATCTACCTGAGGAAATTCAGGAAATGCTGGAGAATTTTTCTAATATAGTGGTGGATGATTTACCTTGTTCGTTGCCACCCATCAAAAGTATAAGCAATCACATTAACCTTATACTAGGAGAAAGTTTACCAAAAAACAAAAGCGTATAGATTGACCCCACAGGAGAATGAAGAATTCAAGAAGCAAGTCCAAGATTTGATGTACTAAGGGTTGATAAGAGAAAGATTGATTCCATGCATTGTACCAATGGTGCTAAGTCCAAAGAAGGATGGTGGATGGAGAACGTGTACAGACTCAAGGGCTATAAACAAAATCATCATCAGGTATAGATTTCCTTTACCGAGGATGGATGACTTGATGGATTGCTTGAGTGGGGTAAATTTTTTTTCAAAATTTGATTTGAAAAGCGGTTATCATCAGATTAGGATGAGGTAAGGTGATGAATGGAAGACAACATTCAAGATGAATGAAGGACTGTATGAATGGCTTGTCATGTCGTTTGGGTTGACGAATGTGCCAAGTACTGTCATGAGATTGATGAACGAATTCTTAAAGGATTTCATTGGAAAGTTTGTAATTATGTATCTTGATGATATACTGATCTTCAATAAGACTGAGGAGGAACATTTGAGACACCTAGCTCTAGTGATGAGGAGGTTATAGCAAGATAAGTTACTGATAAATTTAAGGAATTCATCTTTCATGAAGAAATAACTCATTTATTTGGGTTTTGTGATCTGTTCGAATGAGTTGAATATGGATCCTGAGAAGTTAAAAGAAATCAAATAATGGTCGTCGCCAAGGAATATCTTTGAAGTCAGAATATTCCATGGACTAGCTAGTTTTTACAGGGAGTTCATCGAAAATTTTAGTGGAATTTATGCACCAATGATGGACATAGTCAAGAAAAGACATAAATATTTTCATTGAACAGAGGAAGCGGAGAAAATTTTCAAGTTGTTGAAAGAGAAGATAACCGGATAGTCAGTTCTGGTTTTGCTAGATTTCACTAAAATATTTCAAGTCAGACGTGATGCAAGTGGATTTGAGATTGGAGCAGTCTTAAATCAAGACAATAGACCAATTTCATACTTCAGTGAGAAGCTGACCGATGCCAATATTAAATATTCCACATATGATAAAGAGTTTTATGCAATCATACAGGCATTGAATAAATGGAGGCACTACTTGGTTCTAAAGGAGTTTGTTCAGTGAGAAGCTGAATGATGCCAAGATGAGATATTCCACGTATGATAAAGAGTTTTATGCAATCATACAGGCATTTGAAGAAATGGAGGCACTACTTGGTTCTAAAGGAGTTTTTTTTGTATAGCAACAACCATGCTTTACAATTCGTAACCAAACAAGAGAAATTGAACTAGAAACATGCGAAATGGGTTGAATTTATGTAGAAATTTACTTTTGTTATAAAGCACATTTTTGGAACTGCTAACAAGGTTGTTGATGCATTGAGCAGGAAATGTTTGATTCTACAGGAGTTTCATGTGAATACCTTAAGTTTTGATAGCCTTAAGGATATGTCTAGAGATGGTTCAGATTTCAAGAATGTTTATGAAGTGTGTGAAAATCCTTTTCTGAGAGACAGAAGCCAATGGATTGAATACTTAATCTAGGATGGGTTATTATTCAAAGGAAATCAGTTGTGTATCCCGAAGAGTTCTATGAGAGAGAATCTTCTGAAATAAAAACATAGTGGGGGATTGGCTGGACATTTCGGCCATGACAAAACATTTTCACAACTGAACAGTTTATATTATTGGCCATGGATGAGGACCGATGTCACAAAATTTGTGAACATGTGTATAATTTTCCAGCATGCAAAAGGGAAAAGACAAAATATAGGATGGTATCAACCACTTCTAGTACCAGAGAGGCTGTGCGATGCGATTGTTGGTCACTATAATTGTTTAATTGATTCAAACAACCAAGTGATACATGAATTGTCAACCCAGGGAAGTCTGTTTATTTCAAAGATAACCACGCACTATATATGCTCAATTCCAAAAG
>ML799719.1:503009-563386 GCA_009831015.1 Picea engelmannii | reverse complement strand
TATTAGAGATAAGTTGAATTCTAGGTTGACTTATGTATCTACACAAGGAATTAACATTGAATACCTATTGCAAATATTGGAAGGATGAATCACTCCACAAATTGAAGATCTAAAGATAATCAAGTTAAGCACACAATGAATATGTTGTTGGGATCAAAGAGAATGTAGCCTAAGAACGTTGGTTGAACTATGAATTTTGATCTACAAGAGAAAATTCCCATTTCCATAAGCCTAATTGTAGAATAATGAACGAGGGGTTTTGAAAATCATGTTCGATCAATTCAAAGAAGAAGACAAGTCAAATTGGTTTTCATGTTATTGTTGGGAATGATATGCTCTAAGTTCGTATGTGCTTTGAAGTGAATCATTTTACTAATGCCAATTTTCTTCTAAGATCAAACTTCAAATCAATCCTATTCAACATTACCTCAAAATTCCATTGATTGCAATGAAAGATTGATTCATGTAGTGGAATCATGCAAAACAAGGTGGATGTGTAGGATCAACAAAAGTAATGTTAATATTTGCATGCATCTTAAGAGGATGATCTATTTCTTTTGATAAATGAATTAGTTTGATCAAATAATATCTTGACTTGGTATTTATTGGCAAAGGTGAAACCACACTTACAATTTTTTCTGAGGTATTTTTACTTGTATCAAGGAATTTTAAGGAGGAGTTGGTTGGTGGGCACTTTGAACATCCTATTAAAGTTGATGAGAGCTTTATTAACATAAAAAAAAATTGATGATGTTGATTTTTTTAGTTATTTGCCTAAACCTAAGTTTATTGAACATAGTCTAGCTATTGTTGCTCACACAAGTGTCTCTAAATGGCAATTTAAAGGGAAGTGTAACACAGGACATCTAAGTAAGGAAAACTACAAAAATTAGACCTTGATCCCACATTTAAGGTGGTAATTTGTTAGTTGGTCTATATGTAATTGAGCTTGCATATTGTATATTAATTTTCTAAGGTAGTGAATGGTCATTTGAACTCTTTGGTGTTAGCACTAAACACCAGACCTGAGGTTCAATGCATAGAATAACAACAAACCCATTAGCAACAACATTTATACCACCCTCAAGAAGGGTAAGGTCTCACTCAAGACACTAATGGGAATTATAGAGATAGATTTGAAAGGTAAAGAAACAAAACATGATTTATACTCAATTATGAAGATAAAACATAATCATTTATCATCCATTACATGCATTGCATAGAAAAGACATAGCTCATAAATTTTAAAAAGGGGAAATTGGTTTCCATTTCATTCCATCTCAAAACAACAAAGTACATGCATGCATACATACTTATACATTTCTTGTACAATACACAAACCCTAATCAATCCCTTTCCCAACAGTAGAACACTACATTTTCAAGAACCCTCTTTAATTGACCTTACTTACCCTATTTATACATATTTAGGTCAGTTACAAGACCATATGGCCATTAATTAACCCCTTTCTTGAAGAGCACATGGGAGACCTTGTAACATCCCCATTTTCAAACCCCAAACTAGCTATGTGTATTGTAAATGTGATGTATGGTCGTGAGCCAAGAGATATAATATGTCAATGATGTAAATTGAATATAATAAATAAAATGTATTGTGAGTTGCGGATGGAAAAGGATGGATATTTGGGGGCTTAGTTTCCACAAGAGAGGGAAGGGGTCCAAGGGGGAGAGTTTGCCCATGTCTATTAAACCCAAACCCTTTTCTTTCTAAATTATCCTTACTATGAACCTTCGATTTTCTGATTGAGTGTTTCCAAAGCCAATCATTGAATTCATGTAACAGGGTGGGTGTGAGAAGTCACATCCCATAGTTATTGAGAGCGTGGGGGTTGCATACAATCAGCTTGGGGAAGAGTGTAAGTCAAGCAAGCAAGAGAAAGAGAGGAAATTTGTATGGGTAGAGGGGGCAGGATTAGACAAGCATGTTTTTTCATGGAGAGTGGATTTTAGATGCATATTTTTGGACAACAAGGAAGTGGAGAGTGTTGAAGCTTGAAGGCAGCCACAATGGGCATGTCTTTTCATCATTTGGAGTTGTAATTTCATGGTAAGAGAGGTTGTGGGCTTGTGAGTAATATTTTGTTAAGAATTTGTCAAAAGAAGCAAGTGTTTTGTTGTTGTGAGAGTTCATGTTGCAACTGTAGAATTCTTGAGGGCCCAACGAAGAGATTTTTTGTCCAACCTGTGTTGGAAGCCCAGGAGGGGAGTAGGAAGGCCTGAGGGACTGTGAGCATTGAAGGGGAATCCATCCCTAGGTTGTGCAGATAGTGGGGAAGAGAGCCAGTGGACTAGAATTAGTTGTGGGAATCTGATTGTTGAGAGGGGGACTTTAGCCAGCCTTAGAGACTACCGTCTCATGTGGATTCATAGCCCCAAATAGGGGGTGAATTTCTCTTGAGAACTGGAACAATAAGTCTATGGTTGGGAGGAACGTTCGTCCTCTACAGTGGGTTGCATATTTCATAAGATAAGTGTTCTTATTTGTTGTGTTTATTTATGTTAAATGATGATATAATTGTTGTGTGTTTTACTTTGAGTTATCTTGGTTAATGTTCCTTGTTGTGAGTAGAATGATGCATTTGAATTTCCATTTATGTGGTTAGTTGTTATTTTATGTGTTTAGTTTTTGTTGTGCACATTTTAAGTAGTTGCATTTATGTTTTTAACTAGCATGAACAATCGCATGAACTAGAATGTCATGTTGTGTGTTATTTATGTATCTAGAATTGGTGTCAGAAATTTTTATTTGGTCGTTTTTAGCAATAGTGTGACCCAACTTGGAGTTGGGTGCACTACAAACTTGATTCATAATTCATAACCAACCCTCATTGCACACCAAATATTACAAAAGCCACACATAGAACAACTCTGATACGTGCAACAAAACCAAGGTGCACACATTAGCATAGCGCACATAAGTCTTTAAAATGGAAAAATAAGGTGTTGACATTATGTGGCTCTAGATTTCAACATAACTCAGAGGTGAAAGGTCAAGTTTGCAATATAACTCCTTTGTGTCATTTTTCCCATTTCTCAAATCCAATTAATCTACTATAGTTCAAATTATTGTTTCAAATAAATATCATCAAATAAGGAAAATATATGACTTGAACTTATGGTTAATTTTTCTTTATTATATGATTATAAAATAATTGAAATCCATTTTTTCAAATAAATATCATCAAAGGAGGAAAAAGTATGGATTGAGCTTATGGAAAGTATTTATTTATTATATGATTATAAAATCCATTTTGAGATTGATTGTATAACCAAATCCCAAGTTGGATGATGTTATTAGTCCCTGCCCTTCGAGCTTAGGGACTATTACTAATTGGTTTTCCGATCTTTGCACAAAGACCAATCAAACAGATCATTTTACCCAAAGTTTTTATGAATCCATACAATTTTCTCTCGCAAATTTCATTTTTATCCTATGTTTTGATCTTTGAGGTCTTATTTGGCCTCTTCCCTGGGAAGAAGCCCATATATTCAACCAAAACCTTAGTTTAAAGTATGGGTTGGCTAGTAATTTTTCTGGATATCAAGTAATGCTAGATATCAATCTAGCATTACTTCCTAGCATTATATGTTTTCTTGGTTTTTCCATTCTCCATATGGTTTAAATGTTTTTATTTTTATTTTTATGATATGGATGTCGTGTCCAGCAACAACTTACTATCAACGACTCACTATCAACTACCTAAGCTCAACTTATCGTCAGCAACTCATTGTCAACTCCCTAAGCTCAACAACTCACTATCAACTACCTAAGCTCAACTTATCGTCAACAACTCATTGTCAAATCCCTAAGCTCGAGGTTCTTGAGCTTCCACCTACTCATCCATGCAAACCTTGTTGTCAAATAAACTATGGTAAATAAACTACGGTGATATACTCAAGAGAGTAAGGACTTTACCTTATATACCTCCTTACAGGCATGTTGTTGGTGTTGTAAGTTCCATTAGGTGTCCTTCTACTTATGCTCTGTTAGGTGTTCTTATGCTCCATTACATCCCTGAAACTAGGTATCTTTTCCCTTTTCCCTTGACAATTGTTTGATGGTTTTCTTTTTCCTTGACAATTGGTTTGATGGTTTTCCCTAGAACTTCTTCTAGGTTTGTGAAAAGAGCTCAAGTTGCCTGGAGGAATACGAGTGATCTGGAAAGAACCATGGACACATCAACGAGTCTTGATGTCAAGTTTGAGCAGGGCCAAGCCCATTCCATTGACGCATCAACCATTCTTGATAATCTCCAAGCTTGGTTCTCACTCCAGGTCCATCCCTTGCTATGTAGTGTGGTGATGTTTGTTATGTTCTGTCAGAAGTTGTGATGGAATTTTGGAGCTGGGATGGCATTGTGAATGGAGCTATCAACCTTACCAATGAAGTGTCTTATATAATATGCGATGGTTTCCATTCTTTTCATGCAACTTTACCGTAGAAGATGTTTTTTTCCTGTCAATTCTTTTTTGTACTACGAAATACGACTTCTTTCTTGCCTCTTCCCTTTTGTTTGAACATTTATTATTGACTATGGAGGATGAACTCCTATTGGATTCCTTTCCTTTAAACCTCGCGGTACCATTCTGTAAACTAGCTCTGGATAAATTACATAAACAAAGACTTGATATAATAGTAGTAATTGAATCAATAGCTTCGATTGGTGCAGCAAATGAGATATGCTCTATTCCTAGTACAAACTTTTATGAGAAAGAGCTATGCCCTGACCAAACTAACATTAGAAATAAGGTCAGAATAGGCCAGCCATGGGATGACATTAAACCTATAGGTATCAGACTACCAGTGGGGATGGTTAGAGATAGATTCTAAGTCTTGACTGTAGCATTATATTGAATTCCAGGGTTAAGGTAAAGAGAGTAGAGAGCAAAGCAGAGGCCATTTCATTTCTAGATCTACTGGTAGGAGTATACCTAGTAGTAGACCCACATCAATGGCAGGACAAGCAATAAGCAGTGAATTCCTCCATTCTTTCTTGTTTCTCATAGTGTTTAGGAAATGTTAAAGACTATTAGGATCTATCAGAGTGCACATATACTAGGTTTTAACATACATGTATCAATTAATATTGTTGAACACAATTTAAGTGAAAAACATATGTACAGGGTTTGTAGCTAGAATTGTTAAGCGTAAATTGGTTACTGGTATTAAATAAAAAACACTAGCCATAGTATGATGACATCTCATTATCATATCATACGCATGTGGATGTTATATAGGTATTTTTGTGCAAAGATGTGTATAGGGTTTTGTTCACAAGATAGATAGAAGAATATAAAGATCAAAAACAAAAACAAAAGTTACTTGCCAGTCCTCACAGTGCTCGCATTGAATCATGAGATGATCCCAACTATAAATCATTTCTCACTTACAGAACCTGAAAGAAAAAGAGGGGAAAAAAATTGGCGTACGGGGGTTTCTGAAATAAAAGAAGTAGAGAACAAAGAGTGTAAGAGATATGCGATGAATCCCACAGGTTAGGGTTTTGAAACACAAGAAATAAATAAAACAAGATAACTGGAGGTCGAATTTACATCGTGCTTGTGCTTAGGATATCTCGTGGGGTTGTACTTGGTGAAGTAGAAGTAGTCTTCCTCACCCACGAGGTCACTTTTCGTATAATTATTGAGGGTGTGGACGATGCATTTGTCTTCTACTATCTCCAGTCTTTGCGTGTCTAAGTGATCTACGTGTCACTCTGGATTTTATCCACCCGCACTACGTAAGGTGGCTCTCCCAGTTTTTGGGCCCGCATCAATACTAAATCCCCCACTGAAAAAACACCATCAGGATATATGTCATCGTCCTGGTGAACCTAAGGTTGGGTCGTCAAAACACCAGTATGAAATCATATAATCTGCAACAACTTATAAATCTATAAGAAAATTATTGTAAGTTCTTCTGCGACATTCTCTTGGATGTCCTAATTTGAAGACTTCAACCTGAGTGACCTCATAACTTGACTCGAATCAAATCAGATGAAACTACACTAGCAGGAAAAATATCATTAATTATGTCCACATTTAGTTTATCGTTCATAAGTTCTATGCATGTATTTACAAGTGTTACCGATGTATTCACAAGTGTGCAAACTTAAAGTTACGTGCAAACTAGGATTTAAATAATGCACAGAGTGAGGCATTACATTAAGAACCTAAATTATTAATTATTTTGTTGGTACACGGTTATTAATTATTGTGTTAATACACATTTGTGTTGCTTTCTGAAGTAGAGTCGTAGATGACATTGATGGGGTACTATGGTAGCTTGTATTTCCATCGGAATTCACATCGTTTCCTGGGCCGAAATCTCCTCCAAACTTTGCAGTATTCATTCCATGGAAACACGAACTGTAAATGATAGAATACATGCTGGCAAAGTGTGTGCTTGTTGTCGAAATTGGCATTCGAAATACATGAGGGTTTCGCCTAAGTTGATATTCGTACTCGTGACCAGGCAACCCCACTAGAGCTAGTTGCATGGTTTTGGTGCCATAAATGAAGCCATAAGGGTGAATCTGTTCAATAGGGTTAGCAAGTTGTATAAGGCTTTGAAATATAAATATGTGGGGAAGAAATGACCTGAAAATAATTTTTCTCATAGATCATCCACAAGCAGAAATAGATCAATGGAAGCAAGGGACAAGAGAATGGTAGGACTCTTCATACTAGTTCCTGTCATAATTCAGTTTTAATTTTCCAGTGATATTTTTCTACAATGTCATTTGATCAGGTCCAGTTAATTTTGATCATACTTTAAACTGTGTTTCAAATTTGTAAATGAAAAATAGATTATAGGTTTGATGTGCTCGTACTAGTTCTTTTCATAATTTGGTTTTAATTTTCCTGTGATATTTTTCTACAATGTCACTCGATCAGGGCCAGTTAATTTTGATCATACTTTAAACTGTGTTTCAAATTTGTAAATGAAAAATAGATTATAGGTTTGATGTGTATATAGATATATATTTTAGTGGCATATTAAGATGAATCCATTCGAGTGGTTAATTGGAATTCTATTAACAAGATTCAAAGATGAATCCATTTGTGTGGTTGATTGGAATCCTCTTAACAAGATTCAAAGATGAATCCATTCGCGTGGTTGATTGGAATCCTCTTAACAAGATTCAAATCAATCTTGTGACATATTCATTATTCATGAATCAATTGTTGTTGTAAGACTCTTCGTGAAGACCAAGATTAAATGACAGGGAAAAAATTATCAACCAGAATTTTGTTGTCATGTTCCAGGAAGAGTTGTTTATGTTTGGTGCTTCATTTTTTGCTTATTTGTTTTCCTTGTATTTTATTTTGAAAAGCTTGTGAGTCATTTCTGATGGTATGATTCTCTCTTTGTCTCCCAAAGGTCTCGATTTCAGTTATGTATCTATTGTAATTAGACTCTTGAATTGAGTCTTGTTTTAATTAAAATCACGTAGTTAGTTGGTGAACTGCATAAACATGATAACTAGCTATTGTAACTAGATTATTTTTTCGGGCACGTTTTTCCCAACGAGTTTTCCCTTCTACTCTCAAACTTGTAGAGTGCTACAGTAATCCACTGAACTGATTTAACAAGAGTCCTACAATAATCTACTGAACTGAGTCCATTATATGAGTTAACAACCTGACAAGAGATAGGTGAGACAACTTGTTCACTGAACTAAGTCCATTCTATGAGTTAACAAGAGTCCTACACTCATCTATTGAACCGAGTCCATTATATGAGTTAACAACCTGACAAGAGATAGGTGAGACAGTTGGTTGGAGTGCTACAGTAATCCACTGAATTGAGTCCATTATATGAGCTAACAAGAGTACTACAATAATCTACTAAATTGAGTCAATGTTATTCCATGTGCTTCTTCCCTCTTCGCCAAAAATACTTGGGACTTGTTGGTTATCTATGAAATCAAAGTGTTTCCATCTTCTTGGCAGAGATTTGTCGCTCTGCAGTTTCAATTTTGAATTATCAGTGGATGATGTTATTTTAATTTTGAATTATTATTGGCAATTGTTGTGAAGGGCATCTGATTATTCATCCTCTTCCATATTGGTAAACATTAATTTTAATTTTATTTGAAATAGTAAACCAATATTGAGGTTTGATAAAGATTTTGTATTTCAAAGGAAAATTATAGCTTGGAAAAATTAATTGCTAAGGAGTTGAATCCTAAATGAATAGGAACAAACTTGCAAAACTAGGAGCGTGGGAATCATAAGGGATAAGTCTAAGTCAAATAATTGGGGGCTTATCATGACTTAAAAGGACAACAAATCGTTTATTATCTCCCTCATTCTTTGTAAACCATTAAAATTATGATGCATCATCCTTTGTTTCCTATTCCAAAAAATAGAAAAAGAGAATGGTGAATACTCTATAAATAATTTAATTCCAATAAAATTCCTCCTTAAAGAACAAAATATAAAAGGAAATCCTCACAATATGTAAGTTATGTAAAGGGAGCATTTTCTTGAATTAAAGCCTAAAATGCTACATGGCAAGAGAGTCCAGAAGAAGTAGTTATAAGAAAAGATTTATAAATATGATTTATATTGACAATGAGGGGGATTTTTCTTTTCCCTTTGGAATAAATATTATTTTGTTGAATGAGAAAGATGAGTACTAGATTTTTCCTTCCGAATCTAAGTGATATTTTATTTCTTAATGAGAGAAGCCACCATCGGTCAAAATTGCTACTGAGATTTTTGTTGTTGTCGTGTTTCTAGCATAAACTATTCTTTTTGTTCATGGGTGCACTAGAAGGTTGTGAGAATGGATCATTGTGTGTTGTAGATTACTCTCATGTTTGGTATTTGTTCTTTTTTTTCCAAGGAAAAAATCAAGTAATTTTATTATAGGTAACAAAATTACATCAGCATAATACCATGAATGGTATTTCAAAGACCCTTGTTGGGTTAGAGTCGGAAGAGATTGAGAGGTCGAATTCTATATACAAACTAGTTGATTGTGGTTATCAAGATATAGGAGAACAAAAAACAAAACAAAAAATTATAAGATTACTGCTCTGGGGGGCATCGAGCCTCCTGCTATCACACAATCTTGCACCCTAATGCAAATTCTTCACAAGGTACAAAGATGAGTGGAACATTATAAGTGTTTCCACTATCACCCAAAAAACAACTTCCCTAGTAACCTCTAGAGTTCATAAGGAAAGATGGGATCAAGTCTAAGGTCACATATATAACTACACAATTCACCACCAATATGATATAATAAACAAGTATGGACTATGTGATTACTCAAGGTAGATTCCATATTTGAGTTTAATGTGCTTTTAGGGTTTTTTAGAGGGTTTATCAAGTCACTATTCAATAAAAAATTATCCCCAAACAATGTGAATCGAAAAATTACTAATGGTTGTTGTAAAACTTACAATAAAGATAAAAAAAATTACAGTAGCAAACAAGGTACAGTAGCAGTAGATTTCAACCCTTGGAATAGGTTACAAACAAGTAGAAATTGGGGCTAAAACATTGGATAGATATAGGGTTTATACAACTAGCTAATTCTGAAAATTAAAAGGTAAATAACAACCAAGTAAAACAAGACATTTAGCCATAATTTTTCAAAAATAAAAATCAACAAGGCTAAAAAACCAAGTTGTATAGGGTTTATTATGGCTGAAAATGTATATATGCTATTATAAAACTTTATATTTACCCTAAAACATAAACAAAAAGCGAAATTTTGAATTTGGATTGACTAGATGGGAGAAGACTAGTGCCTACTATTTTTTTATTTTTTATTTTTTTGGGGGGGGCATATGGGGTCAACTAAGGACTCCCTTGGGAAAGTGTAAGTAGAACTAGGGTGATAGTTAGGGTTGTCAACTACAAAGCCTAACGAATCCACCTAGTGCCTTACAAGTTCCAAGACAATTCAAGGGAATATACTCCAGTTGTAATCTTTCATGAGTTATGAAGAAAGGACTTGTTCAAGAAAAACATAGAGTGCACCTCCACCACTAGAGAAGTAAAACTACACTTACAATCATTCATAAATGAAATCCATAAGATCAAGTGAGACCACTTGCTGAAGAAACTGATTCATCTTCAAAACCCTATCCAAGAGCATCTACAAGACATCATCTTCAAGAATTTTCTCTAATTATCCATCCATAGAAAATAAAAAGAAGAAGAAGTAGACAAGTATGTTCTCCACAAGTTCTAGCAATGATTCGCAAATGAGAAGTTCTTCTCTATTTATATGAGAGATCCAAAACCCTTATCATTATAATAATAATATTTTCCTAGCTTTTATCCTAAGAAAATAAAAAAATGACCTTTATATCTTTACAATCCCTAGAGATAATGTAAAAATACATAAAAGATCCATGATACAAGAGTGGATGAATCAAAACACCCCCAAAGATGCTCCCAAAATGATGTAAAAAGTGCTCATATGCCAAGTTTTCCTCCATAAATGCATCATCATGTCACACATGCGGTATCCCAAGAGTGGACGACTCACTCAAATGATGTGAAAAGGCATGTAAAAAGGCCCAAAAGTGAAACGTTCCCTCTAAAGGGTGCAATGTTTCATCCAAGGGGTGCAATGTCCTTTCCAAAAGAGTGCAACGACCTCAAAACTAGCCCAACATCCTCCAAAAGAAGTGGGACTACCTCCATCAAGTATGCAAGGGGCCACCTCATAATTCCTCCAAAGGAACAAGACTCAATCCAAGTCACATCCATGTCAGGTACATCGTCCAAAGTGAGGTGCAGGTGACCCAAAGTAGTCATCAAACTAGAGGTATGTACACAAGTCCAATGCAACATAGAAAGTGAGTCATATCAAATGTAAATGTGATTAGATAGATCACATTAAGCATCATCTTCAAACTTCAAACTAAATCTTAGAATTCATACAATTTTCCAATTTTAGGTATGAGAGGGTCATCATTAACCCCTATTACATGTGCCAACACCTTAGAAGAGAAGTATTTACCAATAAAACTTTCCAAGGAGAATGTGTAGTGATAGATGGTATGATTGGGGGGTAACTTCAAGGGTTGCATTGCATAATGATGTAGGGTGTTTTAAAATATCCATCCACGTGATCATCTTTAGAATGAGGAATTGCTTATGCACTAAGTTGTCATTTCCTCAACATTGTGTATTTCCTCCCCTTATTTTCCTTTTTATTTGTTCATTTAACCTCTTTTGGATTTTGTATTTTGGATTTTATTTTTTTCCACTTAGTCCTTTTTAGATTTGCATTCATGGCATAGGAATTGGGGTGATAGCCTCATAGTGAGGGGGCATTACTCATGCTTCATTTATTTTGTTTTTTTACTTTTTATTTTCTTTTCATCTTATTTGCATCTTTCTTCTTCTTCTTCTTCTTCTTTAAATCTAGTTGCATCAACCTCGAGCTTGTAGCTCCTTCTTCTCATGGGATTATGAAGCATTAAACCTTTTATGTGTGATATATGACAACCAACCCAAGAGAAAGACAATGGAAACAAGAAGGATAGAGAAAGCTATGTATGGATTGGAATATGGACATGTTACACCTCTCAAAACACCCAAGTAGTACAACTCAACCCGGGAGTGACAACGCTTATCTAGAAGAAGAAGATGAGCACCAAGGTGAAACAAGGAAAAAGGTACAGATTTAGAGCATCATGATTCATTATCCAACTCAACCAATCGTCACTACTTAATATGAAGCAATGAAATAATGTACCTCATGTATGTTATGCACCATAGTCATCAAATGTGAGTGAGATAAGGAAAATGTGGGAAGCATCTATGATCAACTATCTATGGAGAACCATGGATCTCATTTGTGGAACTATTGTTTGTGGTAAGAATCATAGGACAAAAATATCCTCTAGTTACCCCTATATGTCAAGGGATAACACCTCCTAGGTAGCATCTAATTACAATTATAGGAAAATAAAAATAGTACATCGGAACTTCAACATAGATCACAATTTATATTATGTAGCATCCAAAACGTTGTTAGGGGCCTTCTTAATACAAATATCTTTCAAAATATCATCTCTAATACAATGAGAAACTTAAAGTCATGACTCATGAAAAAAAAAAAAAGTAAGTTGTCCCAAGAGGGACTCTTTGATCTCCCAAGTGTCTTCTTGCAACTCCATGCCATCCTTAGATAGTCCTTTAGCTTCCATGTTTCTTTCCCTATATACATGAACAAAAGTGATGTGAGTAAAAGAATATTGTAATTTCTTCATGTCATGGAATAGTGGTTGAAGCATGTAGCTTCTTAGCTTAGAAACACCTTTTCATCCATTGGATCACTAAGAGGGAGTCCCAAAGAACTTGAATTTGAGTAATTCCTTTTTCAAGAGCAAGGATTAAAACCAATTTAAGGGGCTATGAGATTATAATTGTGGTTGTTTGAAGAATGATCAACACCATCTTTGAAACTGAGGAAGTGATTTTGGGAGAAGTATATTATCCCCCCTGCTCCTCCCTTAGGTGGATCAACTTAAGGGAATCCATCGAAAATTTCCTAGAGAATTTGAGTGTTAATATTAATATTAGAGCTTCAAGAACAGTGAGGGACCGAAGAGAATTGGGGAAAGGTGATTAAAATATTGAGACTTTGGGAAGTGAATTTGAAACGCAATGTGTCATTTTTTTTCTATAGAAAAAAAGATTGTTATATTCAAAAAAGGAATATACATGTTGTTGTCTTATCAATCTAGCCTTGGTAGGATTTCTTACAGAACTATTCTACCTATGCCAACAGAACTTCTGAGGTATTTTAGAAAATGAATTGTAACGTTCAAAAAAATTACAGCCTTAAAAGAAAAAAAAAAATCAGAGGCAAAATTCCATTTCTTTTGTCTCTATGCCTTCGAAGAACTCATAAAAGCCAAAAGTTCATTTTTGAAGCTGCGGAGCTTCTTTAGAGAGTTCATATTCTTTTGTATTGAGTTCCCTCAAAATGTGTTGGAAAGAAATCCATTTGAAATTCCTAAAGGTGACTTTGATATCTCTTATAATTGAGGCCAGTCTAGGATTTTGGATGTTGTTTTGATCTCTTTCCCAACCAATCAACAATTTGGAATCTCTGAACACCTAAAGCTTTGTCATATTTTTTTCTTTGGTTGTTTCCAAAAGGGTCCAGAGTGCTATCAGTTATGCTATGTTGTTTGTTCTTCCTCTTGGTGAGTATGTGATATGGATATACTAACTATGCTTGACAAACAACACCACCCCGACTCCGCATGCAGGCAGATGTCCTTGGCTAGCCCCATCGAAATATCCCCATGGGATGGTGTAATCGATGGGTGGGGGGATTGTTGGAACACATTTAAAATTATAAGCCTGAAGCTTTACCCTACCTTTTTTACTCTATCTCAGAGTTGGTTTACAAATGATAAATCATTTTTGTTTCTTTTAGCCTTAAGGCGTGCATGAGTTCCACCGTCAATTAATCTCCCCCGCTGATCAAACGATTCATTTTTCCCCGAGTTTTTGGAGCCGCATGATTATTAAAGGAACAAGCCACTAGAGACTACTTTGGAATTATGTACTTCATAGTTTCGCGCTTCGAGCGTTTCTCCATGTCGCAACTTCAAAGTCCCAATACCCGAAAGGTGTCCAAAAAATCCTAGTCACCGTACACATATACCTTCCTAAGATTTGACACATCATTATGGGTAGTGGACTGGCAAAATTTTAATGAAGTTAATTTGTTGATGCATGAAATAGTAAATACCTAAAAGCTAAACCCAAATTAAAATTTAAATAGTAAATTCATGCATTTAGAGTTCGGATATTCGCCATTCATCACACTCTAGATTCACGAAGTCCGAACCCCAGAAGTACCTTAAACACTAAGCAGGGTTAATTAAAGTTAAAGATAATTATCCAATGATTAACCGCTTCGCGATTTCGAGTTTCAAGAATCCTACCTCAAGCTATCATCAAATATCCCGAAGTCCGAAAACCCGAAAAGACGTAAAGTTAAATATGATTTATTAATAGGTTAAATACGATTATCTCGCGATTAATTTTTCGCTAAATCGCAGTTCGGGTAGATTCAATTTTATTCATCTCACCTCCCAATCGCAAACCACCAAATATTAGTTGCATTAATAACGGCTCTACGACAATGATTTCAAATAAGAGCGCAGATCACTGCCTAGATATTTTCATTAAGGAAAATGAATGCATCATCAGTAAAGGTATTCATAAATCAATACACTTAAGGTGAATAAAGATATTGCATTTGAATTCTATTTGCAATCTTGCAGAACAACAAGTTTTAGCAAGCTAAGAAGTTTACGCGTTTCCTTGTAACAGGTAACACAGTTATGATCTTGTAATATCATGGCACTGCGAAAAATGGCTAAAGCAGCTGGTGAGAGCGTGAAACCGAACACAGACATCCTCTCGGATACTTCACCAAGATCTATAGATACCGTGACAACTTGGACGCAGATATTTGATGTTCTTCAATACGAGTTGATAAACTGCTTAGAGGATTCGGGCAATGAAGTGATTGAAACCCATGCGACGAAGCTCAGGGATATAGCGCAATCAGAGCTGCACAAAATAGTTGTGCGGCCAAGGATCATGCCGTACAACAACATGATAGGCTGGGCTCTGGAGAACGTGGACATTGCAACCAGGATCATCTGCAATTCACAGAAAGTGTTTGTCGGGTCTTTCCGACCAGAGCATATACGGGTAATGTATAAATTATCCCCAGTTTTCAAATATAGTTACAATGTTGCTTTCCTAATGGAGTTCGACAAAGTGGAATGTGCGCAATATGGAAAGAACTACCCTGACTTGATCAAGGAATGGTGGGGATACCCTGATAAATTCATAGCAGACACCCATGGTATATATGCCACAACAACATTAGACACCCATATGATCTATGTGGCTATGATGTTGTGTAGACTTTTCCGGAGGAAGGACTCTTCTCGTTTCTTGTTTCCATGGTTACCAATCATGCATGAAGTAGCAAAAGGTTTTTCTTTCAATTGGGCCAAGATTTTATCGGATAATTTGTCCAAGGAGATCACAGAGTATCAGTCGTTGAAGGCCAAAGGGAAACCTGCCCCTTTCTACATGTCAGCATACATTATGGATGCCATTTGTTTTATGATGGCATTCCCTTTGATGAGCTAGAGCTAGACTCCGACCAACACTGAGCCCATACATTTCTATCACTCCAAGTTGTGGGAGGATAAAGCAAAATATTTCTTCTATGAAATCTGTCACTATGTGGTGGTGTCGATGCATATTTCCCTCTACGGTTGCCCACCTCCCAAGATTTCAGACAGGATCATGGCCAACGTAGTGAAAATAGTAGACTGGTATATTGAGGAGCATATTTCCTACATCAGGGTTTTTGGGTGTTCAGTTCCCCCACATGCTTTACCAAAGTTTCTACCAGATCGGCTGGTGTGACGAGAGGTAGCATATCAAACTGTGATGGGGGGAATCGGTAAAGAATTAAAAGCAGCGCATAAAAAGGTATGGCCAACCTTCCCTTTCCAAGTTGGTATGTTCTCATCGTTAGATTTCTACCACTTGAAAGTGGAAGCCGTAGCCCTAGAATACATTAAGCTAGTTAATATTGAGTTCAAGAAGCATGATCCCATAAGATCGTGGGAAATCACTTGGCTTTATACAATCTAAAGAAATATGAGCATGAAGCTTCCCCACAGGATGAAATATTCCGGGGAGTAAGGTCGTACCAGGAAGTGTTGAGCAGAGTCTGAAATCTAGCTCCAGATCAATTAGCCGAGTTCTACAGTTTCCAAAGACACAGGAGAAATAGTTTTCCTAAAGTCTTACAGGGAGAAAACCAGACACCTCCATCTACACAGGAAGTTTCAACTTGGGGTTTGGATATAGGGAGTTCCAGCGAACAGGATACTCAACGGAATCCAAAGAAAATTGAAGTTTTAACGCAGAAGGGGGATACTGCATTTCCAAATCCACCAGGCGATCAAGCAAAAGCTCAATTTGAAGCTTTGATAAAAAAAGGGACAAGATACATCAACATCCACACCAAACGAACCAGCTACCAACACAGCAGGGCAACAACAGTCCACCAAAATAGGTAGCCATATTATGCCTTTAACACCTTTACAGTCAATCCAGAGGAATCCAAATGTTGAACTCGTATTTATAGAGGACCTTAGTCCGATTTCAGCTGAAGAAATGCCTCCTTCCGACTTCTTTTTCAACAAGAAGAGGAGGGCTATATTTAAAAGGGAAACACATCAAAAGGATGGTGCGACAGTAAAAAAGCAGAGGATGTTGTATGATGGACAAGGCCTCAATGATACAAATTTTTCTAGGGAAATGATGGGCTCATTAGGTGCCTTTGTCACGACCAATCAATACTCAGTAGAAAATCTAGCAGAGAAACTGAAACAAAGAGATCAGTTGGTAAGGAAGTTGCAAATCCAAATGAAAACCATTGAACAAGAGGTAAGAACACAAATGAATAAGGAGTTTGAATACGTCAGAGCTAGTGACAGACAACAAATTCAACAACTCAAAACTAGCCTTGATGAACTACATAAAAATTCACAGGCCAATAGAGAAATGGCCATTCAAAAAAGAGAAATGATCAAACAACTTCAGGCCAAGATAGATTTAGCTAAAGTTACATCATTGTAGATGACAGGCTTCTAAGCTCAGGCACTAGAGGTACACGAAAGGTTGGAATTAGCCCAGCAAGACCTGTTTATGAAAGTGGAAGTCGTTCAAAGTTGTTATCGGGTGACAAACCTTTCTCTAAATAACATTTACATTAAGGAGAGATAAGCCACTGCAACTCGGGCTAAGTTTCAGGAGGCCATTTTAATAGCAACAAAAGATGATATAGCAGAGGTCCCTCGATTGTCTCTTTCTGAGCAAACTCGAGGTGACATAATCTTGAAGGCATGGTAGACGAATCTGGCTGAAGTAAAATATTATCCAGGGAAGTAAATAAAGCTTGTGAAGAAGCATTGTCTTCACTCAACAAAGGGTTAATTGACGTTGAAAGAGATAGTATCTCTGAGGCCCTGGGGCAGATTGACATAGAGAAAAATTAACATTATTCTCGGACAAGCATAGAGGAAGCTCGGATAACCATCCAGCAACTGAAGCAAATCAACATTATCCAGATTAACAAATGGATAGTAAATCCCAGTTTATAGCTACGGGCTACATCTTTGGAAGCAAGGAAAATACAGGATAGGTTGCCTCATATAGAAAAGAAGTTGTATATCTTTTAGGCAAATGAAACAACATAACCTTCCGGGTTGGTAGTGCAGTTAGTAAGCAGATGCATCCAGTGTGTCAAACACGGAAAATCCAGCACCTCTGGAAATAAGTGAGACACCCTGTGCATATTACTTGTCATGATCAGATGCCAACGGTCTCCAAGCTGGAGGATATGGAAAATAAACGTATCTACAGGCAGGTGAAGAGACAAAGGAGATGTAAATGGAACCTTTTAATTTTTGCATATTGTAATCTTTAATACTCTTTATGAGAAGTCCAACCATTTTGGGTTGAGACCATTTTGTATAAATACATAAATCAAAGACTTATTTCAGGCTGCTTCTTGTCGATTGTAACAGAGAAGACTCTCCTTATAGAGTATTAATACAAGTGCAGACAGACATTCCAAGTTTTGTTCAAATCTGGGTTACGTGTTTCTTTGTCTTCCATTGCTCATTTTCTTTATGTATTCATGAATAAATGTTGAATCCAATTTAGTACTACAACTACTGAAACCGTATTGTATCAATAATTTCTCGAGTAAGTAGTTTTTCCTCTGTATTTACTGTGATTAATACAAGACCTACTTGTTGTGTGGATTGTTGTATTTTTATGCATTATTCAAGGTTATACTTATCTACTCTCTTCTACTGCAACAAGGTGGGATTATTCTGTAATTGATTCCCTGCTTTGTTTCACAGTTTTGTTATTTTCCTTCATTTCCTTTATTATTTCGATTTTGACTTGGATATGAAATACGGCCTCTGTGTTGCTACGAGGTTAATTTCATTAAGTAATTTTTCTCATCTAAATGAGGTAGGAAAAGAATTTTCAAACACACTCTTAAACAACTTCCCTGATGCCTGAAATTATCCTTTGAGCCTTAAGTTTAATCTTAGAACCAACATCTTTTCGGCGCCGCTGCTGGAGACGAAGAAACGAAGTTATTTTTCCTTGGGAAAACGACAAAGTAACATTCTTTCTTTGATAGTGAACAAAGATCGAATAATATTTTAAGGTTATTTGTTTAATATTTTACTTGGAAACTCCACCACAGATAAATTGGCATTATGTCGAAGGAATACCAGGAAAAACCCAGACGATCAGTAGACCACCCATGTGTCTGATCCTAAAAGGTTGTTAAAACCAAAAGGATTCCTAAAGTCGACTACTGCATCGACAGGTAAGAAGTACCAACCAAAATCCACACAAATTAATACTAATGTTCAGGTTGAAGAATCAACTCCCGAAAAGGATTTCAAACAAACACCCTCTGTTGAGGAAGTGGTACCTGAAATCAATATTGAGATCGAACCTTTTAATACTCCTAATTGTCTTGGCAAAGAAATATCTCCTATATATGATGTTTTTAACTTGGTGTCTACCCCATCCTCACCAGAAGTAAAGGTTTCAGTGATCTGAAATCCTAAAGAGCATACTCTATACCTCGATTTGTCTCATGTTGGCTCCCTTATTTACACATCTTGTAAGTCTGAGGAAGTCAGTGCACGTTTTCCTTTCCCTCCTCCCCTAGAATTTGTATCACCTGATGATCACCTCCCATATTTCCCTTTTCCACATCCTGAGGAAATCGAAAGGTCACCACTTCGGTCCATAGAAATTTTTGAAAACCCTCTTTTTGACTCCCGAAGGTCATCCCCCAGATTTTCAATGGTTGTTGTTGGAGGTGGCCATGGAGGTGGCATTGGAGGTGGCCATGTAGGTGGTGTTGGAGGTAGGGGTGGTAAAGGACCACCTCCACCCCCTAGGATTTTCGTTGAAGTAGCTGTCAGATATGCCCCTTTAGTCCTTCCTCTCGTCCTTCATGACCTACCTGAAAATTACATGAAGAATTTACCAAAGTTTACAGGGGAAGGAGATTTAACGGCGACAGAGCACATAACCTTTTTCGATCAATTCGTTGATATCCTTGGTATTGAACATGAAGACGTTTATTCAAGGATACTAGTGAAAATTTTTGAGGGGAAAGTGATAATTTGGTTTAGAGGACTCCCAGTAGAGTCCCTAAGGTCTCATGACGGGTTAGAAAACGCTTTTTTAAGGCAGTGGGGAGAAAAGAAAGATCACTTGTACTATCTGACAGAATTTGGGGCTCTTAGGAAAAAGAATTCAGAGATGGTCCTAGAATTCACCCAGAGGTTTAACAAACTCTATCATAAAATCCCAGCAGAAGTTAAACCCTCTCAACCCGCAGCTAAAGTGACTTTTGCAGGGGATTTTGAGCCTGACTTTTCCCTACTTTTAAGGGAAAGAAGATCTGATACCCTCACAGGAATGCAAGACGACGCTATAGAAATAGAGTTGAACATGATGGCATCGGGTAAACTAAAATCCAAGGTTGAGACAGGAACCAAGGAACCTAGATGCTTCAGAGAACAATTAGGATCTAGAAAATCCACGGAAGAAAAAATGGACGATATGGCTAAGATAATTAAATATTTGTCAAATAAAATATCTGGAATGGAACTAGACCAAGCCAAACCTGATCCATTTGCTACAAAATATTTCAGGAGAAATCCCAATTCTCAGACACAGCAGAAACAAATAAAAAACAAAGATAAAAAAATTCAAGCTCTATTTAAGTCAGAAAATTGTATAGGAGATGATATACACGATTATGAAGGATTAGAAGATGATGTAAACAACCTTAGTGATGAATACCAAGAACCTCACCTAACTAGACAGGACTATGAAAAGTCTCTAGAACGGGAGACCATGTTTGGTAACGAGGAAAGTATAAACAACCCGGGAGAGTCTGCATATCAAGGAATCGTCGACTCTATAATGGTCGAGCTTCAATAGAAGTATAATTTGAGGCCCAGAGAAACAAGTACCACAAGTGCTCCACCAAAAAATATCGTATTAAGAAACAAAGAAAATGAGGCAGTTCTAACTAAACAAACAATGGAAAAAGAAGTTGCCCAAAATAAACAAACAGTTGAGAAACATGTTTCCCAAGGTAAAAAAGTTGAAACCAAAGAAACACAAACCAAGAAATCAGAAAATATAGAAACACAAACTTCAAATAAGGAATACGAAAAAACAGTGGGAGGTTTTAGTTTAGAAAATGAAATAAATAAAATTAAGATTCCCATGCAGCAGGTTGAGCTTGCTAAGAATCTTATTTATAAAAAATAGATCGCTAAAATGATTAATTTCTCAGATGCGGAATGTCATGCAGATGTAATAAATTTACAAGATGAAAATCCTATGATTATGTTTGGTCCGCATATTGAAAACGCTAAGGATCATGTAGCTCCTTTCTATATTACATTAACTGTGCATGACCATTTACTTCATAATTGCATGTTAGATTATGGGGCCTCTCACAACTTAATGCCTAAAGTTATCATGGAAATGATGGGCCTTGAGATCACTAGACCTTACCAGGATTTATATTCTTTTGATTCTAGAAAGGTTAAATGTCTTGGCATGATCAGGGATCTAGTAGTGAATCTTGCACAAGTTCTGGTAAAGAGATTCCTTTTGGATGTAGTTGTTGTTGACGTACCTTCCAAGTATGGAATGCTTTTATCCATGTCCCAGGGTGAAAAACTTGGAGGATCACTTCAACTGGACATGACATACGCAACTATCTCGATTTTTGGTGGACAATTTACTCGATTGTATAAAGAGACTAGACTGGTATATACAGTAAGTGACCCTCAAAACCCAAATAATTATCCAGTCTATGTCGCTAATCAAGATCTAGGAAACTGTATTTTATCTTTAGATGATGATTTTGATGACTATATAGAAGAAGAAAATAAAAAATTAGAAAAAACACAGAAAAATGTAAATAATCGAAAAGGAGTTTGGAAAAAAAAATTCAATGGCGCTTTGTCCTATGAAGGGGCAGGAGTAGAGGTGTTATTTGTTGCACCCAGAGAGGAATATGTCATTCCCTTTTCATACAGACTACAATGGGAAATCGATTATACAAATAATGTCTATGAATACGAGGCTCTGGTTTTAGGATTGGAGGTTGCTAGGAAACTAAAAATTGAAGATCTAATAGTTTGTGGTGATGTGGAACTTATCGTAAAGAAAATAAAGCAACAATATCAGGCTAAACATATGAGACTAAGGTCATACAGAAATTGTTCCTGGGATCTAATCGAAAAAAAATTCTCGTCTTTCAACATTCATCACATCCCTAGAATGGAAAATCAACAGGCAGATTCCTTAGCCAAAGCAATTGCGACGTTTGTGCCTCCTACTATCCTGAAGCTAAAATATCATATAGAAATGAGACATGGACCGTCAATCCCAAATAATGTGTAGCACTGGCAGGTGTTTGAAGATGATGATCAGATTAAACAATTTCTAGAAATGGTTGATGAATTCTTCGAGACGCATATAGACCAAGAAAATCAGAACGATCATATCTGGATCATGCAAGAAGATGAAGATCCTGAAAAGTTCCAAGATAAGATCGCAAATCATCGGATGCTAGTACTTAAGAATAATTAGATACCCAGAGGTCTGATACTGTTAGAAAGATTGTTTGACAAAGACGACATACCCTTGAAGTCTACCCTATGACCTCAGCCTGAGGAAGTTGAATACTGTGACATAGGGACTAAATAAGAACATAAGATAGTCAAGCTATCTAAATACCTTCCAACTCAGGTAAAAAGTAAATATGTTGAATTTCTTAAAAAATATAAAGATGTCTTTTCCTGGTCATATGATGATTTGAAGACTTATGATGCCTCTGTGATTGAACATAAGATTCCTTTGAAGCATGGTATCAAACCTTTTAGATAGAAGTTGAGATAGATAAACCCTATTCTCTTACCTATAATAGAAAGAGAGTTCAAGAAGCTTCTTGACGCAAAGATCATTGTTCCGCTCAGATATTCTGAATGGGTAGAAAATTTGGTACCCGTTAAGAAGAAAAATGGAGAAATCAAGCTTTGCGTGCACTTTAGAAATTTAAATCGGTCATCATTGAAGGATAACTACCTGCTTCCAAAAATGGATCATGTATTGGAAAAAGTAGTGGGATCTAACAGAATGTCGATGATTGATGGCTTCTTAGGTTATAACCAAATTGTCATTCACGAAGATGATAAAGAAAAAATTGCATTCACTACTCCATGGGGAACTTTCATGTATGATAAAATGTCATTTGGTTTAATGAACGTAGGCACCACTTTCCAAAGATCAATGGATATAGCATTCATCGGTGAGAGAGATAATTTTTTCATTATTTACTTAGATGATCTAACAGTCTTCTCAAATTCTGATGCAGAACATATGGTCCATCTCAAACAAACCTTTGAGAAATGTAGAAAATTTGGTTTGTCTCTTAACCCTAAAAGTCTTATTTTTCTATGCAAGAAGGCAAACTTCTAGGTCATATAGTTTCGAAAGATGGAATTAAGGTCAATCCCAAGCGAATCGAGGCTATTGATACAATAAACATTCCTAAAAATAAAAAATAAATCCAGTCCTTTTTAGGGAAAATAATTTTTTTAAGAAGATTTATCCCTAAATTTGTTGAAATTGTCAAATTGATCACAGATATGCTAAAGAAAGACATTGAAATCAAGTGGAATGTTGAAGCTAAAGTGTCGTTTGAACGAGTTAAAAAATCTATAAGTGAAGCTCCAGTATTGGCTAGTCCTGACTATACTAAAGAATTCCAGATCTTCTCTTTCACAACTGAGCATACTATCGCAGTTGTACTCATGCAAAAGAACAAAGAAGGTTTCTAACAATCGATAGCTTTTTTCAACAAAAGCCTCAAAGACGCTGAAACCAGATATGACATACTGGAAAAGAAAGCCTACGCGATGGTGAAAACTCTCAAAGATTTAAGAACATATGTATTGCACTCCAAAATAATCTCCTATGTGAAAACAAGCTCTATCAAATATATATTGGTACAACTAGACAGTGACGGTAGGAGAGGTCGGTGGTTAGCCAAAATTCAAGAGTTCGATCTATAGGGTAAACCGACCAAGCTGGTTAAAGGTCAAGGCTTGGAAAAATTATTAGCAGAGTCAAATTTTAGAGCACTTGGGATAAACCGCCTGGAATCACATGAGTCTATTCCAGACATGGGAGAGCTTGATGACCAAAACCCAATAGTTCATATCGAAGAGAAATATTCTTCCTCCTACTGGTACCGTGATATCATTTCATATCTCCTCACTCTTCAGTGTCCAAGCGATATGACTCCATCAAAGGCCTGAACATTAAAACTACATGAAGTTAAGTATTGTATTATTGAAGGAGAATTGTACTGGAAAGACCCCCTAAGTTTCTTGCTATGTTGCCTAATCGAACTCTAAACGGAGGATGTCACAAATGAATTTTACAAGGGAGTGTTTGGAGGACATCACGCCTGGAGAGCCACGGCCTACAAGATCCTCAGAGCTGGATATTATTGGCCAAAGCTATTTACTGATGTGAATGCCAAAGTTAGAGCCTGCAACCCTTGCCAACTGTTCTCCGGCAAGCAAAATATCCTTGCACTACATTTGGTCCCAATCAATATAGAGGCTCCTTTCCAGTAGTGGGGCCTGGACTTCATCGTAGAAATACACCCACAATCAAGCGCCCAACACAAGTGGATTCTGAATGCTACTGATTATTTCACGAAATGGGTGGAAGTCATTCCAACTCAGAATGCCACATACTCGGTAGTTATAATTTTTTGGAGGAAAACATCCTATAGAGATTTGGATGTCCCTGGAAAATAGTTACATATAATGCTCAGGCGTTCAAATCTACGACGATGATAAGTTTTTGTCAAAAATACAACATTGTGTTGGGACATTCTATAGCCTATTATCCTTAGGGGAATGGGTTGGTTGAACCGTCTAAGAAAGTATTGACGGGAAATAAGAAGGCTTGGCATGTCCACTTAAAAAATGCCTTATGGGAAAACCAAATCGGCACTAAGAAATCAATAACCATGTCCCCTTTCCAAATGGTCTATGGCATCGATGTTGTTCTCCCTATTAATATATCTCATCCAGTAATGAAGTTGTGGCAAGACACAAATGAAGAGTTGAATGATGTGACGAGGAGGATAAATCAAATAATCGAGGTTCAACAGAACAAGGCTGAAGTCAATGACAGACTTCAAAAATATCAAGATAATATGAAAGCCCTTTTCGACAAAAAGGCAAAAGATAGGGAATTTATTTCTGGTGATCTAGTTTTAAAATGGGATGCCAGGAAAGAATATGCGTGTAGACACAGTGAGTTTGATCATCTCTAGTTTGGACCATTCATAATTGCATCTACAGAAGGGAAGAATTCTTTCCTACTAGAGAATCTATATGGGAAATTTTTTTACGCCCCTATCAATGGGTGCTATCTGAAACATTTCATGCAATAAACATGTTTGACCGTGACATTGTATATACCGGTTTTGTTTTGTTTGCTTCAGCATTTTTGTTCCTTTCCATAGGTTATCTAAATTTTTTCTTTTAAACAAAACTGGTTTTATTTATTATTCTAAAAAAATAAATGTATGTACTGCATATCATTTCTATATTGCAGAACTCTCTGATTATTTCCTCTTTACAAAATTTTATTATCAAATGGAAAATAAGGAGGTATTGGAATACAACACTCAGTTTTCAGAATATTTGTTTTCTATCGAAACAAGTGATGAATTAATAATTGTTTTGGTTGAAAATACAAATGAAATTCAAGGTATGAACTTCTCTATTTATTCTTCGAACCAAAATGCTGAAAAGAATACATTATATAGTCTTAATAAGGTTGTACTCATGCAAAAAGTGGTCATCTGATCAAAGATTAGAAAGATATAAGTCTCTAAGATTTCTTAATCAAATGAAAATAATACAAAGAGAAAGAAGATAAGAATAAAGAAACTTGATAATCAAGAAGTAATCTTAGGTGGAAATGAGATCCTTTTCAAAATCGCTAAACTTTTCGTTCTGTTTCCATCTAGCATTTCTGAAAGTTTTTACTCACCACCTGACCTTAAATATTCACAGAAGAAAGATTTTTGCCTTACCTCTAAAAATTTAAAGAACATATCTTCAAAAATGAGTTTAGGCGAAAATCTTTATTTTCCTCTTATTTTAACTAAGATAAAGTATGTCTAGGGTAATCCTGGTAATTTTAGCTTTTCTAACAGATTTTAACTGATTAATTCGCTCAAGGAAAATCCCCGGAAATAAAAAATCCCCATTAGATCTGCCCTATAGGAAAATATGTATTGAAGATTGGGAGAGGGATAGCTTAGAGTACAATAAAAAATAGTTAAAAGACCTTCATCGTTAAACCTTATGCAGATATCATCCCTGTCTGATGAATACAATTGATTGCCCTGACTTCAAAATTATAACAAAATATAAGACAAATGGTGAAAGGAAATTCATAAAATCAATTTCCCCCATCTAGTCCAAGAAAAATGGTGAAAGGAAAATCGTAAAATTGATTTCCCCCTTTTTGTCCAAAAGAGATGATGAAAGGAAATTCATAAAATGATTTCCCTCATCTCAAACAAAATACAAAAATGTTATTTGAAGTGGTGAAAGGAAATTCAATGGGAGATGTAGATAACTTCACCAGGGTACTGAACAGGCTCGCTGGCAATGAAGCAATATCTATGATATTTGTAAGGTTGTCATACATGTACAAACATACTCTGAAAGCTAGTTCTCTTTCTGATAATATTTACATTCTAGACCAACGAGGGATTCCCCAAAGAAATTATTAAAGTTACCATGCCTTGATGCGAACAAAATCAACCAAAGTCTGGTACTTCAGTTAAAGTTATTTTGATTATCTTAAACAAATCCAAACTCAGTTTAGTAAAAAAGGAAATTGTTAATGGCCTAAACTCAAGATCGGTGAGTGATTATGTTTTTTGAAGGTTTTCTGAGGCATGGCTGAAATCTAATTTCCTCCTGTATGATTTTTCAAAAAGTGTTTCCCATAAACCCAATGATGACTCCATTTGCCCAATAAGGCACTTGGTCTACTTTTCTTCCACGCCTCGTAGGGAGACGCGATCCCCAAATGGAGCCTATGTTGGAACACATTTAAAATTGTAAGCATGAAGCTTTACCCTACCCTTTTTACTCTATCTCAAAGTCAGTTTACAAATGATAAATCAGTTTTGCTTATTTTAGCCTTAAGGTGCGCACGAGGTCCACCGTCGATTAAGCTCCCCCGTTGATCGAACAATTCCTTTTTCCCCGAGTTTTTGGAGTCGTCTGGTTATTAAAGGAACAAGCCACTAGAGACTACTTCAAAATTATGTACTTTGGAGTTTTTCACTTCGGGCGTTTCGCCATGTCGCAACTTCAAAGTCCCGACACCCAAAAGGTGTTCAAAAAATCCTAGTCACCGTACACATATACCTTCCTAAGATTTGACACATCATTATGGGTAGTGGCCTCCCAAAATTTTAATGAAGTTAATTTGTTGATGTATAAAACAGTAAATACCTAAAAGCTAAACCCCAATTAAAAGTTAAATAGTAACTTCGTGCATTTGGAGTTCGAATATTCGCCATTCATCACACTCTAGATTCACGAAGTCCAAACCCCAGAAGTACCTTAAACACTAAGCAGGGTTAATTAAAGTTAAAGATAATTATCCAATGATTAACCGCTTCACGATTTCAAGTTTCGGGAATCCTACCTTGAGCTATCATCAAATATCCCAAAGTTTGAAAACCCAAAAAGACTTAAAGTTAAATATGATTTATTAATAGGTTAAATACGATTATCTCGCGATTATTTTTTCTCTAAATCGCAGTTTGGGTAAATTAAAATTTTATTCATCTCACCTCCTAATCGCGAACCACTAAATATTAATGGCTTTAATAACAGCTCTACGATAATGATTTCAAATAAGATCGCAGATCACCACCTAGATCTTTTCATTAAGGAAAATGAATGCATCGTCAGTAAAGGTATTCGTAAATCAATACACTTAAGGTGAATATAGATATTGGATTTGAATTCTATTTGCAATCTCGGAGAATAGCAAGTTTTAGCAAGCTAAGAAGTTTACGCGTTTCCCTGTAATAGGTAACACAGTTTTGAGCTTGTAATATCATGGCGCCGTGAAAAAATGGCTAAAGAAGCTGGTGAGAGCGTGAACCCGAACACAAACGTCCTCTCAGATACTTCACCAACAGCGATAGATACCGTAAAAACCTGGACGCAGGTATTTGATGTTATGCAATACGAGTTGATAAACTGAACAGAGGATTCAGGCGATGAGGTGACTGAAACCCATGTGACGAAGCTTAGGGATATAGCGCAATCAAAGATGCACAAAATAGTTTCACAACTAAGGCTCATGTCGTACAACGACATGATAGGTTGGGCTCTGGAGAACGTGGACATTGCAACCAGGAGCATTTGCAATTCACAAAAAGTGGTTGTCGGTTCTTTCCGACCAGAGCATATATGGGTAATGTATAAATTATCCCCATTTTTCAAATATAGTTACAATGTCACTTTCCTAATGGAGTTCGACAAAGTAGAATGCATGCAATATTGAAAGAACTACCCTAACTTGATCAAGGACTGGTGGGGACACCTTGAGAAATTCAGAGCAAACACCCATGGTATATATGCCACAACAACATTAGACACCCATATGATCTATGTAGCTATGATGTTGTGTAGACTTTTCGGGAGGAAGGACTCTGCTCATTTCTTGTTGCCATGGGTACCAATCATGTATGAAGTAGCATAAGGTTTTTCTTTCGACTGGGCCAAGATGTTATCAGAAAATTTGGCCAAGGAGATCACAGAGTATCAGTCGTTGAAGGCCAAAGGGAAACCTGCCCCTTTCTACATGTCATCATACATTATGGATACCATTTGTTTTATGACGTCGTTCCCTTTGATGAGATGGAGATGGACTCCGACCAACGTTGAGCCCATACCTTTCTATGACTCCAAGTTGTGGGAGGATAAAGAAAAAGATTTCTTCTATGAAATTTGCCACTATGTGGTGGTGCCAATGCATATATCCCTCTACGATTTCCCGCCTCCCAGGATTTCAGATAGGATCATGGCCAACCTAGGGAAAATAGAAGACCGGTATATTGAGGAACTTTTAGGAACTGAAGGAGGGGCTGGGAGAGTTTGCAATTGTTTCAAGCTCCCAACCAAGGATCTTTGCTTAGTATCACCTTTTCCCTATTTTTGATGCGCCATGCAATCCACTTAACAACTAGGGGGAAATCTTGTACAAGTGCTTTCCAAACTATTGAACCTTTGGAGGATTTCAAGGGATCTCGAAGCCAATCAGAAATAGACAATGAAGGAAAATACTTGGAGTTCATTACTCTTACCCATAGAGTGTTTGTTACCCAAGGTTAGGTGCCAGAGGTTTCTTCCTACTAAGGCTCGCGCGAAGAGTCTTAGGTTTTTTAACCCCCACCCCCCAATTCTTTTGGCACTGTGATTGATTTCCATTTGACCAGAGGGGGTCCTGCATGAGTATTTTGTCCCTTCCACAGGAAGCAAAAGCTTAAGTGACAAATGTGATCCAAGACTCATTTTGGGACTTCAGCCATTGAATTCCAGTAGATCGGAATTCCTTCTAGGATTGCCTTGATTAGTACCAACCTTCCTCCTCTAGAGTGGAGTTGGTTGACCCAGACGGCTAGACGGGCTACAACCTTTCCTATTAACCAACCACAGTCTTCTTTTTTTAGTTGACAGGTTTTAAATTAAAACCCAAGTACTTTAGTCCATTGAAAAAGTTTTTCCTTTGGGTAGGGAAAGTATTGGAGAAATATGCTTCCTCTTCATTTTCATAGTGATGAAGAAGGAGACAATAATTTTCCACATTAACTTTCATTCCCATAGCGCTACAAAAGAGGTTTAAAAGATCCTTGAGAGCACTCAAATTCCTCTGAGAGCCATGTAGGCATAAGAAGATTCCATATACAAATAAAAGGTGTGTGATTGATTCTAATTTTGAGACAGCAATACCTTTTAAGAGACCTTTGGACCTAGCCTCCTTTATCATAAGGCTGAGAGCTTCTTCTATGATTAGGAAAAGAAATGGGGAATCCCTGACGAATCCCTCTGGAGGCTTTGAAAAATTTGGACGGGGCTCCATTGATGAGTAAGGAGAAATATGAACTTTGGATACATCCCATTATCGAATTGATTTTTTTTTCATGCCCATTTGGTTTAGTGTTTAATGCATGAAGGTCCAATCTACGCAGTCGTAGGCTTTGGAAAGGTCCAATTTCAGGATGGTTTCCATGAGATTTATTTTCTTGACTGAGTGGAGAACTTCCTAAGCTATGGCTATAACATCATGTATCTCTCTGTTATGAAGGAAGTTGAATTTCTCTTCACCGATGATTTCACTTAGCAATGGTCTAAGTTGCCTACATAAGATCTTAGTGATTAATTTGTAAACTACATTGCAACAAGTGATCGGTTTGTAGTCTTAAAAGGAAGAGGGGAACTATTTCTTAGGAATGAGACATAAGAAGGTTGCATTTAGAGGGCCATGAACTCTTCCTTTCTTTTGTGATTCTCTTATCATACGCAACAAATCTTATTTTAGATGATCATAGAAGGCTTTGAAGAATTCCACAGTTACTCTGTTTGGACCTGGGATTTATTACTCGTGGAGAACAAAGTTGCCTTTAGTTTTGGTTATAAAACTTCTTCTTCCAAGGAAAGGTTCATTTCTTTCGTAAAGACGGTTGGGAATTTTCCAACTACTTCCAGGATTTTTTGGATAGGGCATCCTGGGGGGCAGAAAATAGTTTGCTGGAAAAAATTTCCTCGAGTTTTGCCTTTTCCTCAAAGGAAATGGACACTTTTCCTTATTCATATTTGATTTCCCAAATTGAGTTGAGGTTTCTTCAAAAGTTCGCATATTGATGAAAAAACTTTGTATTGTTGTCTCCTTCTTTAATCCATAGAGCCCTAATTATTGTGCGACATTCTTGTTCTTCTGTCTTAATCCATTTGGCACGCTTTTCCTCCAGATATCTTAGTTCAGATAACTTGTTTTTGTCAGGGGTCCATCCGCCAAGGATCTTAGAATCATTTCCAAATTCTCTTCAGTGTCCCAAATGTGTCGGTACCTTTTGGACTTCCATGTAGGGAGCCAAATTTTTATGGCGTTTTTTAGTTTTTTTAGATTTGCTACAAATTGTACCATAAGAGGTTCCTGGTTCAAGGGGGAGAGTTTGGTCCATGAAGAATGGACCAATTTCTTGAAATCTTCCTCTACCAACCAAGATTGGCTGAATTTCAAGGGAGAGGGGGGGAAGTCGAAACTCAAGGACCAGTGAAGAGAGACAGATAGATGGTCTGAGATGCCCCCCACCTCTACTCTAGAACTGAACAAATCTCATGAATTTAGTAGGGCTTCCAAAACTAGGAAGCGATCGAGTATATTTGCAACTTCCTCTTCCCCGGTTATGAAATTCCACCAAGTAGGAGAGAGTTTCACAGGTTCAATGTCCACTAGGTTGGCCTTTTCAAAGAAATATTGGAAGAAGAGTCTTTTCATGTCGACCCTGGGATGAGCTCCCTGGACATCTCTCAGGGATAGGGTTAGATTTAAATCCCCTCCCACCACCAAAAAGGGGTCCCGAAAAAAACCTGCAGTGACCAAATCCTCCCAAAAGGAGGTCTTGTCAGCGTAAGGCCCGTAAATATTCACCACTGAGAAGGAAGAATTATTGGTTTTGTGTTTTATCTTGATAGATATTGTAGAGTGGGCGGAAGAAGAGGAAAGATCCTGGAACTTTGGGCTCCATCTGATGAGTAGACCGCCTATAGTGCTGAAAGACCAATTCTGAAGCCAAGGGATAAAAGTTTCTCTAGATCTTTCACCAGAGAAAATAGTTTCTTGGATGAGGATGATGTCCGATTTGAGGTTGTGGATAATTATTTTGAGGGATATCTTCTTTGGGGCACCCCCTACCCCTTGCACATTGAAGGAGAGGAAGATCATTTGGCCCTTGTCGACGGGGCTTTCCCTGCTCTAAGGGATTTTGTGATGGTAGCTTGGGTGCCTTTGTGGATTTTCGTGGTTTCTTTCTCTTATGATTTCAAAATGAGGGATTTTATTCTTGCTTGGGAAAGAGAGGAAGGGTTTAGAGACAAACCGCCAAAAGAAGGGGCTAATTCTTGAGCTTTTGACCTCAGAGTGTATTGGTTTCCGTGGGGAGGTAGGGGAACTTTAGGGAGAGAGGGGTAGGGTTGAGAGGGGGGAGAAGAGCCAGGATAAAGAGAGGAGGCGGTCTTCGATGGGGAGGGGAGAGGAGACATCAAAGGGGGAGCTGGAGGAAAGGAGGGAGAGGGAGAAGGAGCTCTAGCGGAGACAACTTCTTGAGCCTTAGGAAGGGTTGAGGGGAGCAGGGGATTTCCAAGCAGGGAGGGGGATTATGAGAGGGAGGAGGGATAGGGAGGGAAACATGAAGAGAACTAGAAAAAGAAAGAAGTGGCATTGAAAGGGGAAGAATACATGAAGCAGGATAATGGGACTCCAAGTCGCCTTGATCTAGACTGGTGAGTGCCCATTTTTCGGTGTCCAAGTGACATTATGAACTCCTGCCTTCCACCGCGTCAACCATCATTGTCTCCTTATTTTTTATAGTGGATTTGGTTTTCCAAGTGCTTGCTTGTGTTTGCTGTAGTGGGGCAATTCTGAAGCAGTGAGAGCATAGCTTTCCAATTTCATGGAAAACGTGGCACCTAAAGGTATTCTCCAGTAATCTACCTTTTGGTGCCATGTAAAACCATCATAAACCAGGTCAATAGTGCATACTAATACTTCTCTTACATCTACTTCAACCAAGATCCAATCCCACCCTCGGTTTTTATTTGAGTCCCAGATGAGTTCCAATTTTACAAAGGAGTCTATTTTGTTTCTGATGGCTTCTAGAGCTTCCCTAGACCAGAAGATTAGAGGAAGTACATGCATAATTTTCCAAACTTTCATAACCATCATAGATTCTTTTAGGGGGTCAAAATCCACAGTCCAAGGCTTCATGGACAAACCAGAAAGACCCCAGGACCAGTTATGCCTATAAATTTCTTCACAGTCTTCGTCTGAGAGAAAGGAAAAAGAGATCTAACTTCTAGCTAGGAGGTGTATCTTCAGAACATAACCAATAATGGGTTTCCAGTGATTCTACAGCCAGCAAGATAGATCCTTTTCTCCCATAGATTTTCCCTTAAACCTCCCAACCAAAGTCTTCCCCAGGAGATATGGGATGTTGCTAATGGGAATATCGTCACCCATAACCATCTCTAATGGTTATTTTTTCTCCTTGATGCACCAAGGAGTGTTTTCGTGAAGGGGTGTCATTGCCTGACACCCTTTGTTCCTCCTTTGGGGGAGAGCTCGTAGGGGAAAAATCTTTTCTTGCACAAGGAGGAGACATAATTTATAAGGGGGAGGGTGAGGAGGTTGGGAGAGCAGAGAAGTTCCATGTGGGAAGGGGGGGGCATAATTTTGTGAGTGTGGGAGGCACGAGGGGGAAAAAAATGAGGAAGTGTGGGAGATAAAAGGTGGGAGGGATTATATAAACTCCGAATGTGACACGAAGGCTTGGAGATCAGGAGGGGAGGCCTCATAGTCCACCAGCTCCGTGTCAAAGGCCTCCATGTGTCCTAAGCACGTGCAGGTCACACGAAAGGAATCTAGGGGAGAAGTGACGACATACAGGAAAAGTCCAGGTGGAGGGAACAAGGGATCGGAACCATCACCTAAAACCGAGAGGCAGAAAAGACGGGGGAGGGAGAGGAATAGGGCGTTAAGGGAATTCCTGAGGCCCCCACCTGAGGTCTTCTGCCTCAGTGGGCTTGGTACGAGGGGATAGGCCCAAACGCAATGTGTCATTATTCTAAAAAAAAATGGATTTATCACTAACCGAATTCCCCAGGCCATGGTTAGGGGCAGAGATTTATAATCTTTTCTTTCCTTTTCTTTATTCCATTTCCTTATATCTGCTTCAATTGTATCCCCTTTCCATTTGGATTTCAATCCAGTAAGACCTTCGATTTCATTCCAGACCTACTTTGTGAAGGGGCATGAAAGGATGATGTGATTGTTCATTACCAAATCTACTTCACATAGGCTATATTTACCAAGGCCCTTGTAGTTTATTTTTTCTAGTAGACCCCAAGTTAAGGCTCTATTGTTTAGAAGAAGCCACATAAGGATTTCCAAAGAGATTTCTGCCACCATATTAGTGGCTAGTTGATGCCTTCCATGGCCAGTGTCTTATCTCCAAATATGGGTTTATATCCCCTTGAGGGGTTTAGAGACTAAAGGAATTCATCCTCCTATTCATTGATGAAAACATTGCACTTCCTAAAACTATCTATGTAGGAGTTATAGCATAGTCCTCACTGAGATCCAAATCTCTCGAACAAATCTATTGTTGTTGTCTAGATTTTATCACTTGACCTCTTGCAATATGTCGAAGAGTGTAGAATCCTTTTGATCTAAGGTCATGAATGAGGGGTATGGGCAGTATTTGCTTATATTTTCTTCCAATTTAGGGATCAAGGCCAACCTGGACCTTGTCCCCCTTTCCAACCTTCCAAATAATCCAATTCCCAATTAAGGGGAAAGCGACAACTATGGATTTCCAAATTATAAAAGAATTATGGAATTTTTATTTGGGGACCAAAACCAATATTTAATGGAAAGGGGGTCGAGATACTTATATTTTATTGTTTGTTCCCACAATCCTTGTCCTTGAATGAGCCTCTAGACATTCTTGTCTACTAATGATTTGGAGGAAATGAATAGTTTTTTTACTCCCCATCCCCTTAGCTCTTTAAGATGGATAGGTTCGTCTAAGATACCATGGTCATTCCCTTCTTCTCCAAGTATCTTATCTAGAACATAGCTATCATATTTTTTCAAGGATCCCTTTTGATATCCGAGCAAGAGACATCCAATATACTAGGATGGCCTCAGGGATTGGTTTGACTAGGACTAGTTGGCCACAACGTGAGACCCATGTGTTTAGATTTTTTTTCAGTCTTGGCTATGAACCATTGTTATTCTCCCTTGAGATATGAGTTTGAATTAGGGTGGAAACCAAGATACTTAAACCCAACCTTGAATGTAGAGGCCATGAAAGGGAAAATATGTTTAATATAGTACTTCTCAGGTTCAAAGAGGCCCCAACTAATTACCAGATACTTCGATGTATTGTTAATCTTACCCGTAGCTATGAAAATAAATCTAGGATTTCTTTAAGTTTGTCCACAATACACTTTGAACCATCACAAAAAAAAGGATGTCGTCTACAAAAAGTAAATGTGAAATAGAGTAGGAACTTCCAATTAAGATACCTTTGAAAGAGTTGTTTGTTGATGTAGTCATGAGTTCCTTGTTTAACCCTTATAATACTAGGAGGAAGATCAAGGGGGGGAGTGGAAATCCCTATTGAATGCCTCTTTCATATTTAAAGAAGGGTGAAGATGACTCGTTGATTAAAAATGCAAAGGTTATCGAGTTGGTGCATGCCATTACCCAAGCCACAAAGTGTAATATGAAACCCAAATGAATGAGTACGAGGTGAAGGAAGAGCCATATGACTCTATCAAAGGCCTTGGAAAGGTCTACTTTGGAAATCATGGCCTTCAAGTTATTTTTTCATAGAGTGTAGGCCTTCCTGAGCAACACCAACAAACTCGTGAATTTGGTGTCCCTAGAAAACTAAACTACTCTGGTGAAATATGTTTGAGAGGTATTCTTTCAATCTACATGAGATCATTTTAGAGATGATGTTATAAATACTATGCCAAAGTGATATTGGGTGAAATCTTTCAAATCTAGTTGGGTTGTCTATCTTCAGGATAAGTGTAAGGAAATTGGTTTTGAAAGAAGCTAGAACTTTCCCAAAGAGTCATGAGGCTTCCACTACCCTGTGAATATCCAGCTCTATGAATTCATAACATATGAGAAAGAATTATATGGGTATCCCATCTAACCCAATGCTCTTATTTTTCTAAAATATATGAAGGGTTCTGAGAAATTCCTCTTTTTCAACCTCTGTCGTGAGGTATTGATTGTCTTATGAGTCTACAAATCTCAAGAAGAAAGTAGAGAGATAGAGGATGGTGTCTATAGTGGATCAGGTATCCTCTTTAAAAAGTTTTTGAAAATGGGTGGCCCCTTCTGAAGCAATATTAGTGAAAATTTTGGCCTAGGAGCTATCCCCTCTGTCTATTTTCCAAACTGAGTTGATATTTTTTCTACAATTTGAAAAATGATGGAAGAATTATGTATTGTAATCACCTACGTTAAGCCATATTTCATGTGTTTTTAGGTATCAATCATTTTCTATTTCCATCTACAACTTTATTCTTTTGTTTTCCAATTGACAGAGATCATCCTTTTGTGAATTTGTTAGGAATCTGAAGCCTTCCATAGAGAGTCTAAAGGTTGTGGATTATTCTACTTCCCGAAGGAGACTATCATTATTTTCATGTTTTCCTTTGACCATTGAATTTCTAGATGTTTAGACTTTTTCAAATTTGAGTGAAATTGAATGGTTATAGATTCATTAAGTGAATTATTGAAGGGAACCTAGGAATTCTTCAAGATTTGAACGAAATATTAATCCTTGAGCCATTTAGGGTTTAGTTTGAATGGGTTTGGAGGCTTTCCCTTTGCAGGGGCCACTTTCAATATAAATATATTATGGTCAAAGTCCCCTCTTGTTGATACCCATTGCTAAATTCTAAGAGTTTCTTCCAAGAATTCTTTTGAAAATAGGTATTATTAGGATTAGTGGCTAAGCCACTTTCCAATTTAGGCCTCCCCAATTCTTTCTCTTGTCCAATTGGGGGTGAAATTGGCAGGATTCATGTCAAGGAGGCTTACTTGCTCCAAGATCTTGATAAGAAAATATGAGAGAGAATCCACTTGGGCCATTATCCCCCAAACCTTAGAGGCATCAAGAGTGAAGTTTAAATCCCCTAGTATTATTATCGATCCTTGCCAAATCCACGACTTAGAAAGGAGACAGTCCCAAAATTTCAAATGATCTGAGTAAGACTCATATATGTTCAAACAATTAATCTCTTTGCCCATTTCAAGTGAGAGAAGGGAGACATCCAAACCTGAATCAAAATCCCATGAATTAGAGAGGGTAAAAATGCTAGTCTTCCAACCTATAACTAGCCTTCTCAAATAACCTAAAACATCTACAAAACTGAAATCCCATTATTTTAGAAGCTTCGAGAGATCTTGAACAATTTGGTTCTCTTATGTCATGATCTCTTACAAATAAATGGCAGAGGGGTTTTGAGTATCAATTAACCTGTTAAGGGCCAATTTCTTAGAGGGATTAGCCAACCCTCCTGTAGTTTAAGGATAAAAATATCATTTTGGAAATACCTTTGGGGTAGTTTCTCTGAGGGCCCCAATTAAGGATTATTGTCTTCCACTTTTAACTTATGAATTAGCTTTATTTTGGGCTATGGAGAGGTAATATTTTATACTTATTTTCCATGCCTTAGGGTTTTTCTCTTCTAGGTGTCTGGGGTTTCCTTCAAAAATTCCTTCAAAAACCCCATTTCCTTTGTTGTGAGGTCTAAGGTTATACTTTGAGACCTCAAAGGAAGGAGAGCCTTCTCTTTTTTCCTTCTCAGGTAGATATTTCGAGAGGGGAGGATAGGGGATGGAGGGTTTGAAGTTTGCATATAGGGATTCTCCCAACCCATCCAGAGGGATGGGTGAAGTAGGATGAGGATTCAAGAACCCTAAGAGACTGGAGATAAAGTCTCGTTGGATTTTACAAGCCCATGCTCTAATTCTACTTGCCAAGTTCCAAAATGTAAATGATCAAAGGAATCTATAAGATAATGTGGGGAGGGAGATTCTTACCTAGAGCAGACAAAATCTCCTTTTATTTCTAAAGGGGCAGGCCCTTGGGAGATTCCTTCTATTTGATCGTGGGATTTTTTGCTGAGAGATCTAGTGCTTGAGGGCCTTTCATTGGGGTGATTGTTAGAAATTGTGTTGTCATTGATGTCAAAGATAGAAAGAATGACACTTATGACAAATATAGGGTGAGACTGTGATTATCTTGACTTTCTATAAGAGCCTTGTGTGTTTACTCATGAAACAACAATGCTATAACAGGAAGATGATTGTGTGTGACCATGAAGAATAGAGAGAATCGAACCAGACTAGACATAATAAGAAGAGAATTTTATGTGTGTTTATCAGGCTCTATCAACAATCAATCCAAAGTAGGATAAGATCTAGAAGGTGAAGAGTTATGTGGCAGAGTAATCACAACTTGTTGAAGCTCGACGACGCAGAGGAATAAGTTCTATGCATATAAGGCAGATGTGGCTAAGCCTTGGTGGTGAGTAGATGAGCAATCATAGTTGGAAGTTGAATGAGATAAAAACCTGTGTGGTAATAAGTTTGGTAAGGAAGTTGAAGTAAAAATCTAAAGTCACAGTAGAAGATTTATGTAAATTGATGTATCCCACACTTGTTGGGAAAACCGAGATCAAACAGAATATAATGAAAATGTGAAAACACATAATTTGAATGTGAGTGGAAGAGTCATGAAACCGTGTGAAATGTGTTAACTTTTGGTGTAGAGAATTTTAGACCCAGAACAGGATAAATCCTGACAGTTCATCCCCAAAGATCAACGGTTAAGATCAAATATTAGGGTTTGATACTTGGTAGTCCAACTCAGCCATGTCAGCACCATGATAACAACCACATCAATGTCATGTATCCAGTCAGATGAGTGTCACATCAAAAGGAGTCCACATCAGTGCCACAACAAGTAGTTTTGCAAATGCCACGTACAGTGCCACGTGTTAGGACACGTGTCGATGCCATGTCATTTAGGGCATGAAGAAGACATCCACATGGAATCCACCTCATATGCAACATCAACATGAGAGATATTGAAAATTGTCTAAGTATCAAGACATCGTGGAGATAGTGAGCACGACGGAGGATTGGGAGTATGTGAAGAAATGGGTGTGAACCTGCAGAATCGTAGAGAGAGATTGAAAAATTGACCAAGTGTCAAGAATAGGTCGGATAGACGAGGTCACAAGAATTGGTAAGTTTCGTAGAACCAGGGATCCACAGTAATATTTCAAAGAAATGGCTAAGTACCAAGAATAATTTGGACAAAGATGAAGAATGAGAGCAGGCATGTGGACCTGGGACGAGATCTTGAAAATGACTAAGTATCAAGAGTGGATCAGTCAGAAGGACAAGGTCATGAATAAGAGAATAATGAATATGTATCACAGACCCATGGGAGGAGTTCAAAAATCGACTAAGTATAAGAGACCCATGGTAGGAACTAGAAAATCAACTAAGTATCAAGAATTGGTCAGATGGACAAGGTCACAGATATAAGAATCTGGGAAATGTTGTAGACCTGCAGCCTGCAGTGAAATATCGAGAATTAGCTAAGTATCAAGAATGACTAAGTACCAAGATATTTTGATGAAATGATGAAGTACCTAGAATGAATCGGTCAGATTAAGATGCCTCGAGAAGCATGGTGAGATATCAAAAATTGGCTAAGTATGAGGAATCGATCGAACGACCCAGGAGGTCACCACTTGTCACAAATCAGAGGGCCTAGAGGCTGAGAGATCTGATAGCCCAAGAGGTCGCCATTTTTCATATATCGGATGGCCCATGAGGTCACCACTTATCACAGATTAGACGACCTAGAGGGTGAGAGATATGATGGCTCATGATATCTCATAGACTCATGGAGCTGACAGCTCATGATGTCTCATGGACTCACGGTGAAATACTTAGAAAATTTTCTAAGTATGGGTGCAAAGTGAGTGCAATGGAACGCAAAGATGCATTCTAGAGGTCGCGGAGGTATGAAAAGATATACCTTAGATCTGTGAAGAAATGATTGGAAATGTGTCTAAGTATAGGTGCAAAATGAGTGCAACGGAACTTGAGGGTGTAATTTGGAGGTCGTGAAAGTTTGAAATGAAGAAGAGATATGCCTTAGACCCATGGTGATTCCACCAAGAAAGATTGATGGTCGAGATCAATCCAAGATTTGATCGGACGGTGGTTGCGAGATGAAGGTTCAAGCTATGTGAAAATTGGATCAATGGTCAATATCAATCTGAGGTCCAGATCGAACGGTTGTTGTGCATCATGGTTTCATGGTGTATTATTGAGGACAATTAAGTAGATTGATGGTTTTAATTGAATGAATGTCCAGATTGGACGACGACTGTGCAATGTGGTTACATTTGGTCCTGATATGATAAAGAAGATAGACGGTCGATATCAAATCAAGGATAGATTGGACGATTGTTAAGCGTTGAGGGTGTAGTGTGTGTTTTAATGGGTAGAAATTGAATCAATGACCATGATTGATTTGAGGGACCGCATTCGACGACTACTGAGTGTTGAAGTCTTGAAGTTTGTAGTGTGGTCTGAGATCAAATCACACACGAAACCAAAGGGGCGTCTATGTTGTTTTCTAAGGAATGTCACAGCCCAGTTTTGAGGATATCTGGAGTTGACTCCATGGACATACTTTTTTATGTGGAAAAATTCATGGAAGTATGGAATGTATAAATAATGATGCTTGAATATGGTTTAAAGATGTGAAGAGTTGAGATAGTATGGAAGAGTGAGAAGAGGGCATAAAAGTGAATCGTGTGGAGAGAAGCTCTAAGTCTTTGAGGTCCGAGGATGCTAGAGAATGAAAGGAAGATAATGTAAGGGTGGTTGAGAGGTTCAAGGACAAAGGAACTTATAGAAATATGCAGATTCAGAATTGTGACAACAAAGAAAGAGTAGCAGACTTGTGAAGGATTGAAGGAAAGAAATAAGTTGGTATTGTTAAGAACTTGAGGAGCTTGATGTTTCTAGTAAAATTGGTATCGACAAGATCTACTGAGTTGGTGCTTAGCTAAGGGGATTTGTGTCCCCTGTGTTGATATTATCGTAGCTGCAGGAGGTATTAACCTCCATATGTAACCTTTGACTAAAATAGAATATTCTGGAAGCAAGAGAAACCCTAAACAAATGTGTGAAAACCCTAGAAGACATGTCGACTCAGCAGAATATACAATATTAAGGTATTATCCTCTAAGAAGACAAGTCGACCTCACTGGAAAAAGATAAACATAAAATATAATTACCAGAAAGTCAGGTCAGCCTAGCCAGAAAAGTCACTGGACAGATTAATATAAATATAGGATGTCATGGCTCATTTGTTCACTCACTCTCGCTCAGGAAACCAGAAACAATGCGCAAGTTTGGAGGAGCAGAAACAACAGTTGTAGTTGTACGATTTTCTCTTGGTTAGTCTTTCTCGTACTTTCTCTTGTATGCTACCCTTGGAAAAGGTGCACTCTCTTGTTTATTTGTTGGTTATGGTGTGGCTTCCTGGAATCATTCTTTATGTCAAATTTTAATGTGCTTGGGGGTGGCTTTTTTCCTATGGTTGGGTGACAATGGTGTAGCATTGTCTATAGTGAAACAAACACAATATTCTAACATGTTATGGGCCCACACCACCTTCAAAACAGTCTAACCACTGGAAGGTAGATCCACAACTCTTTTTCAAGCTCATTATAGCACAATTGTAATTGTAGTGCCAATTCCTTCATGTCAGTTGTAGCACCAGTTGCAGTGCCAGTTGCAATGCCAGTTGTAGTGCCATTTGCAGTGTCAGTTGCAGCACTAGTTGTAGTGTCAGTTGCAGCACTAGTTGTAGTGAAAGTTTTTGTGAAGTATTGGGACTAATTTTCGGTTATCCTAGTGCACCCTAACCCAACGCATCTCCTAGTGCCCTTAGCTAGCAAAAACATCAAGTTTGAGTTTTTGGGTCAAATTCAAAGGTTGACTTTTGGTCAAAATTTGATTTTTGTGGAATAGACACCTTCTTATATTTATATTGTGGAATAGACACCTTCTTATTTAGTGGCACAACCTTTATAGTGATCTACCCAAACATCCTCCACAAATCATGTAGCCTATTTTTCACCTACCATTACACCTAGTTTGGTCATCTTCAATGTCAAACAAGGGGTCTAGTCCCTACATTATACTATGCAGAGAATTGTGTAGCCATTTGATTTGATGATATTCTCTTATGTACATGGGTATTCCAACAACCCTAAATTCACCACCAGCACCAGGGGTTTTTAGCACACTAATAACCAGAATGATAAGGAATCGACCCTTGCTTCACCTTTTAATAAATCAAGTTTCTAAATAACCCAAACTGCAATAAAATTGAGCAAGCTTGGACCATACTAATTCCATTTCGTAAATTCGTGTAAGAGTGCAAACACTAAGCCTAATTTTACAATGGTAACAATCAATATTCCACATCCAAAATCAAACTTCCCTTTCATTTACCTGAAAACTAAAGAGTTTGTTGTTGTGCTAGCTATTGTGTTCGCTTATTTCAGCTTCTCTCAAAAACTTCTACATGGGGTTGATCACACCACCACATCCTTATATCAAACTGATTGCATCACAATTCATTTGGTATTTGTTCTTTCCCTCTCTTGTTTCAGTGTTTTTGTTGGTTTGGGTATGGATATATCACTTTAATTTTTTATCGTTAGTTGTCCTGAGCTTACTGTTTGCAATTTGGAGTTTATGTAATGTTAATATTGTGAACTTTTTCACCCCCGGGGGGGCATCTCAATTGGCAAGTGCCGTGAAAATGAAGTTCCATGAGGTTTCGAGTTCAACTCCCCCCGACTTACAATGTGTGCCGCGTAAGGGGCATCGTGGGCACACCTGGAGGTTATAGTGGTAGCAGTTGGATAACACGGCCACGTGTAATGCGAGCACGTGCCCAACTAGTTTTTGATTCCGCCAGACATAAATATATATATATATATATATTGTGAACTTTTTCAAGTTATTCTTTGTATTGGATTTGATTGGTTCTATACCTTTCTTGTTCCATTAGATAATCCTAGGCACCTACATTTACATTTTCATTTTGCATTATGCATATTAGTTTATATGTAGTCCACTTATTTCATTTGGAGAAAAACCCAAATGGTGGATTGGATTGTAACCAGTAAAACCCTCAAAACCATTAATAGTTGTCAGGTCAAAATCCAAATGGGTTCCTCACTCCAAACAATGTGAGGTTTAATTGAGACCTCTAGTTGAGGTGAACCCATGTTGTTGGTAATGGGAATACCCCTAGTCAACAAATCTATTAGAAATTAATTATATTTTTCTCTTACTTCTTACCTACTTGCATGCTTGGACTACACTCATAATTGACTTGTTTGTAGTCTTGCTTACAATATCATGAAATTTTAGTCAAAAAATAGTATTAAACTTGACTTCACTGACACAGTTGAAAAAATAATTAAGCAACACTTAACCATCTAACATGGCCTTGTCTTGTTTATAGTTCCCTCATGGCAATATACTACTCTTAGTAAAGGAAAATTCCAAAATACCTACTCACTTCTTATTATCTTGCTTGCTTAAATTTCAAAATACGTAACTCACTTCTTACTATGTTGCTTGTTTTTACTACCACCCTTTTATTCGATTCAAGTTCTTACTTGTAATAAATTCCCTCTCTTGTTTTACCCTTTGTTTCTTTATCTTACTTGCTTTAATTTCCCATGAGCTTGACTTGGATTACATGTAATTTATAATTCTACCCTTGTTACTCGCATGTCATTGTTTTATTGGTGAGACAAAATGTGAACATAGAGTGTATACCCTATGGCCCCTTGCTATAGGAAGATATGAAGGGACCCTAACTATTGATGTGGAGAACTTCCCTCCCTCTTATAACTATGTATTCCTTGTTCAAGATACCTTAAACAATAAGTATGACTATGAGTTTGCCTTTTTCAATTTTTTTTTTGAAATTGACATGGTTCTCTTTATTAATCTAGTTTTACCATTATTTTTTCCTTAATTACTCTTCTACATCATATCATATGCACCTAGGACCCTAAAATTCCTTAGGTTTTCCTTAAGTTAATTCCAATATAAATTTGGACCTTTGTTGATAAGATATTCCTTATAAGTCCATTGGATGTAGCTTGGGTAGTTAGGAGGAATGGTTGTTACCCTCCCCACCCAGGTTCAATTCCTTGTAAATGACATGTAATGCTCTTAAATGGGTCTATATGATACTCTCGTTGTTGAGACCCCAATAATTTGAAAATGCTCAACCTCCTCATATTCTCCTCATGGGACAAGAATGACCCGAGGTGATAGACACATGTGTATGATAGCATCGAGCTAAATGCATTCACGGAGTGATCCTATAAGAGGATCAACTATGAGTTGAATGTGGCTTCGATGAGGTCATGATACTTGTCATGGGACAAGAATGACCCGAGGTGCTAGACACATGGTGGTGGAGATGGATCATAAATATAGCTAAATGAGCCTCATGGTCATTATGATATTGTCTATGACAGAAGAATACCAAGAACAAGTACGACGATATGTTTTGATGATTGATACCAGATGATGTTGATAGTAATGATGATACTTATGATGATGCTACCTGTAGAATGGTCTACAAGACTATGTGAGTCTTTCCCATGCCATGTGAAGATGGATGGATGTGTTTGAGACCATTAATGCCTCCCTAATTAAGAGGGAGTGTTGATATTATGGTAGTTGTGGGAGGTATTAACCTCCATATGTAACCTTTGACTAGAATAGAATATTTCGGAAGAAAGAGAAACCCTAAACAGATGTGTGAAAACCCTAGAAGACATGTCGGCTCAGCATAATATATAATATTAAGGTATTATCCTCCAGGAAGACAAGTCAACCTCACAGGAAAAAGATAAATAGAAAATATAATTGCTAGAAAGTTAGGTCGGCCCAGCTAGAAAAGTCATTGGATAGATTAATATAAATAGAGGACGTCTTGGCTCATTTGTTCACTCACTCTTACTCAGGAAACTAGAAACAATGCGCAAGTTTAGAGGAAGAGAAACAACAACTACAGTTGTACGATTCTCTCTTGTTTAGTCTTTCTGGTACTTTCTCTTGTATGCTACCCTCGGAAAAGGTGCACTCTCTTGGTAATTTGTTGGTTATGGTGTGGCTTCCTAGAATCATTCTTTCTTTCAAAAGTTAAGGTGATCAAGGTGGCTTTCTGCCTATGGTTGGGTGACAATGGTGTAGCATTGTCTATGGTGAAACGAGCACAATATTCTAACACCCTGTAGGTGGGTGCCTGCAAATATAACAATTGTAGGTTGGTGCCTATAGGAAGAATTGAGTTAGTTCCCATTCATGGGGATTGGTGTCTCCTGCAGGTTGGTCCCTACAAACGTTATTTCGAAGTTGGTTCCTACAAGCATTGTAACAGTAGGTTGGTTCCTACAAGATTTTATAAAGAAATTTTTTTGTGGTTTTCTCCCATTTGGGTTTCCACGTTAAATATCTGTGTAGAGTGAATTATATGCTTGTATTGCATTTCTCATTAACTGCTTATAATTAGAGAAGTAACAAATTGGTAAAGATGGTAAAAAAAGAAAAAAATAGAGAATTAACAAATTGGTAAAGATTGTAAGAAAATAAAAAATTAGAGAAGCAACAAATTGGTAAAGATTGTAAGAAAAGAAAAAAATAGAGAAGTAACAAATTGGTAAAGATTATAAGAAAAGTAAAAATAGTCTTATACTAATTCACCCCCCTCTTAGTATAAGTAAGAGTGTCAATGGTGACTTAAAAGAGACAAGAGATATTTTTATTGCATCAAGGGTGCAAACTCTTTGATAAGAGGAGGGGGATTTTGAACCCATACTTTTTTGGAGAATCAAAGTGCACAATCTCTAACCAGGTGACCAAACTCCTGACAACTCTCACATTTGGAGGGAACTCCTTCATAGTGGATTACCTAATGAAAAAAAGCGGGGCCTTTGTTGATAGTTATGGAATCTGCTAGACATTTGGTTAGGTCAAGGTCCATAAGGATTATTTCCATCCCCATATAACTTGATTCCCTGAAATAATTATCTGCTTCATAGTACAAGCCCAAGGAGTTACTAATTTCCTTGAAGACGTCCTTAGACCCAAGAATCAATGGGAGACTAAGAATTCTAATCCAAATAGGGGTGAGGTCTACTTGTGTTGAGCGTGCATCAAAATCCAAATGCCATTGTTTAACAAATAGGGCCTGAGATCCCCATTTCTAGCAATTTCATAGAATTTTATCTACATCTTCAGAAGCTCGAAAGAACCAACCTAACCAACATTTAACTAGAACCATGATTCTTGGTATGTACCCCAATGAAATTTTCCTCTATCCAATTTTTTAGAGAATCTGTACCCATTCTTTGGCTCATAAATCTTCCAACTAGTGAAGATTCCTCAAATTCCATTATTTTGTTTAACTTCTCACTATCCCCTAGTAACACATTGATGACCTCATATTTTTTTGATACACTTCCTCCTTTTCTAAAGTTTCCTTGGTCCTCTCAGTCCTATGCCTCTAATTGTTGAAGATCTGATATCAAGCGAGGAAATACCACTCATTAATTTATATGTTAGTTTTTCCCTGATGAAGCCATACCTCTGAAATTCAAGAGTGCCTCCTTCAAAGTACATCGATCCAAACCCCCCTACCATCAAATTGAGAGGGATTTCACCTTTTGTGGAAACTCTGAAGGGATCATTCCATTGAGGTGGGATTAATTTCCCTTCCCGCTCCGTGAACCTGACTTGATCTCCTACATCAGGTTGGTGTCCCACTATGACCTTGTATGTGATTTCCTCATGTGGGTTTTGATATCCATAGTGAGCCAAGGTGGTTATAATTGTCGATCCAGGAGTATGGGTGATTGTGTCAAGGTGTTGATGATCAAAGGCTAGCCCTTACATCACCCTAAAAAGGTCCTTGTTGATTGTTAGCCCCTATTCAGATTTGGACACAACAATAATGTGTGAGAGGGGGTCCAAGGTGGCTTGGAAGTCCTTTGTGTTAGCCTGGATTTGTTTGTCACTCAAGGGATAATCCATATACTCCATGAGGTCGTCCTCCATTAGACCTAGAGGAGAGAAAGGTAGTCGTCTAGTGCTCCTAGAATCCAGCAACCTCTAAACCCTAGGTTATGTGGAAACCTTGGGTATCTCGAAGTGTCATCCTACGCCAAGTTCCCTTAGTAGCACCTACACGAAGGTTCCTTGCACTTTTACTCTAATATTTTAGTGGTGATTACTTCAAAATAGAAACACAAACAACACTTTTTGTGTTTACTCTAATATGTTGGCTAGGATTTCTCCAAAAGAAAAACACAAACAACACCTTTTTGTGGGCACTTTCCAATACGATTTCAGATATCCTCAGTTGTGGCACCATACAATGTATTTATATATTCTGTGGAAAAAAAATAGTGTATTTATATTGTGGAATAGACAGCTTCTTCTTTAGCAGCACAACCTTTATAGTGATCTACCCACACATCCTCCACAAATCATGTAGCCTATTTTTCACCTACCATTACACCTAATTTGGTCATCTTCAATGTCAAACAAGGGGTCTAGTCCCTACATTATACTATGCAGAGAATTGTGTAGCCATTTGATTTGATGATCTTCTCTTATGTACATGGGTATTCCAACAACCCTAAATTCACCACCAGCACCAGGGGTTTTTAGCACACTAATAACCAGAATGATAAGGAATTGACCCTTGCTTGACCTTTTAATAAATCAAGTTTCTCAATAACCCAAACTGCACTAAAATTGAGCTGGCTTGGACCATACTAATTCCATTTCGTCCATTCGTGTAAGAGTGCAAACACTAAGCCTAATTTTACAATGGTAACAATCAATATTCCACATTTACCTAAAAACTAAAGAGTTTGTTGTTGTGCTAGCTATTGTGTTTGCTTATTTCACCTTCTCTCAAAAACTTCTACATGGGCTTGAGCACACCACCACATCCTTCTATCAAATTGATTGCATCATAATTCATTTGGTATTTGTTCTTGCCCTCTCTTGTTTCAGTGTTTTTGTTGGTTTGGGTATGGATCTATCACTTTAATTTTTTATTGTGAGTTGTCGCGAGCTTACTGTTTGCAATTTGGAGTTTATGTAATGTTAATATTGTGAACTTTTTCAAGTTATTTTTTGTATTGGCTTTGATTGGTTCTATACCTTTCTTGTTCCATTAGATAATCCTAGGCACTTGCATTTCCATTTTCATTTTGCATTCTGCATATTAGTTTATATGTAGTCCACTTATTTCATTTGGAGAAAAGCCTTAATGGTGGATTGGATTGCAACTACTAAAACCCTCAAAACCATTAATAAGTGCCAGGTCCTAATCCAAATGGGTTCCTCACTCCAAACATGTGAGATCTAATTGAGACTTCTAGTTGAGGTGAACCCATGTTGTTGGTGATGGGAATTCCCCAGTCAATAAATCTATTAGAAATTAATTATATTTTTCTCTTACTTCTTACCTACTTACATGCTTGGACTACACTCATAATTGACATGTTTGTAATCTTGTTTACAATATCATAAAATTTTAGTAAAAAAAAAGTATTAAACTTGAGTTCACTGACACAGTTGAAAAAAGCATTAAGCAACACTTAACCATCTGGTCTTGTCTTGTTTATAGTTCCCTCATGGCAATATACTACTCTTAGGAAAGGAAAATTCCAAAACAGCTACTCACTTCTTATTATCTTGCTTGCTTAAATTTCAAAATACGTAACTCACAACTTACTTCTTACTATGTTGCTTGCTTTTACTACCACCCTTTTATTCGATTCAAGTTCTTACGTGCAATAAATTCCCTCACTCGTTTTACCCTTTGTTTCTTTATCTTACTTGCTTTACTTTCCCGTGAGCTTGACTTGGATTACATGTAATTTATAATTCTACCCTTGTTACTCGCATGTCATTGTTTTATTGGTGAGACAAAATGTGAATATAGAGTGTATACTTTGTGGCCCCTTGCTATAGGAAGATATGAAGGGACCCTTACTATTGATGTGGAGAACTTCCCTCCCTCTTATAACTACGTATTCCTCGTTCAAGATACCTTAAACAATAAGTATGACTATGACTTTGCCTTTTTTTCAATTTATTTTTTGAAATTGACATGGTTCTCTTTATTAATCTGGTTTTACCATTATTTTTTCCTTAATTAATCTTCTACATCATATCATATTCACATGCACTTATGACCCTAAAACTCTTTAGGTTTTTTTGAAGTTAATTTCAATATAAATTTGGACCTTTGTTGATAAGATATTCTTTATATATTCATTGAATGTAGCTTGGGTGGTTGGGAGGAATGGTTGTTACCCTCCCCACCTAGATTCAATTCCTTTAAATAGCATATGATGTTTTTAAATAGATATATATGATAATCTCGTTGTTGAGCCCCCAATATCATAAATTTTGAAATTTTTTTAAAAAGATATTCCCTAATAAAATAATGTTTTTTTTGCCCTTTATCAATGTTTGACTTTTTAGTATATAGGGAGGCCTCCTTTAACACCAAAGAACTTTGGATCCCATGTTTATTTTCATAATTTGGTTTACAACTTCACATTCTTCCTTTTCATGATATTTTCTACTTTTATCTTATTCACGTTAAATTGATTTTCTTCTCCTTAACTTTTAAAAGATCTAAATGTCGTTACTAGTTCGCAACTGATGTATCATAACTCAATTATCAAAGAGGGAAAATGCTCATAAATGTTGGTGGTTTAGTCCTTCTATTTAAAAAATTAAGAATCATTTATTTTATTTAAAAGAATATTTTTTGATATTTAATAATTACTCTTCTTTTTTATTTTTTTATTTTAAAATTTATAGAAAAATGAAATTATTTATTAATCTTTTGAAGGTAAGGAATATATCTTTCATTAAGTCGTCAAACTCCGTTGACTCTATATGAGTATGCTCTACATTCCTTCTATTTATATAAAGTTTTGAAAAGTCATTCGATGATGATGATATATTAAACATAATATTTTGAAAATAAATAAATATATATATATATATATAATTTTCTAGTGCAAAGGTATTTGGATGGGAGATAAATCTTTAGGAGCAAATATATTTGTCAAACTCAAAAATAAATAAATAAACATTAAATAATCTAAACTTAGAATAATGTCATGTTTATTGATGGGGTAGGTGTGTACCAGGTATGGGTAGGTATGGGAGGCGGTATGGGTGTCTATCTGTGGAGTTAATATACTGAACTCCTTCCCATGCATCATCGTCTTCCTTCCACCTTCAATATTCAACTAGATTATGACTATATTGTGCAAGAGGAGAGGAGAGATTTGTTGGAGGGATTAGTTTGTTGTGCAAGAGAAGCGAGGAGAGCTTTGTTGGAGAGATCAAAAAATTGGGCAAGGTTCGACACTAGCACCTTGTGAAATGGATAGACTTCTTCTCTCACCGTGGTTTGGACCCCATCATTTACAATTACAAAGAAACCTCTAAACTAGAATTATAATTACAAGATTGCAATGGGGGTTGCCCAAGGACCGACTTATCTACACCATGTTTCTTCTCCTAGGATTATTCATGGAGACATCAAATCCAATAATATATTTCTCGTCATCTCCACTGGAGAAGCTCACCTTGGAGATTTTAGCCTCGCAAAGGAGATGGATGCTTTAATCACATTTGAATCTTTTGGATTTGTCTTTGTTGGCCCCTACGGTTATGTTGCTCCACATATCCATCACTTTTAATTTTACTTACATATACATTTTCTTGCATTTGATGATCTTTAGTGACTCTATTATCAATTTTGTTGTTTTCGCGATGTATAAATACCCAATGGTTTTCTTAGCACGCCCTTATTTGTTACAACAAGTGGTGGTAGTAGCATTGAGACATCAAGAACAGATGTAGAATTAATATATGAATAGCATGCATAATAAAACTTAGTAATCCCAACCCTGTGTGATGTCAAGCGTTATTGTAAATGAAATTTTAGCCTCCACTCATGGTCACATGGTAGGAGCAAATGGAATTTGTGATTCTAACTCCAATTCTATAGTTTGCAAGATGTGTTGGTTGGTGAAGTACCCATTCCATTCCATTGTTGCATATGCGATGCGGTTACTTCGAGCTTCAGGGGACCATCTCCCATTGGTCCTATCAAGAAACCCATGAAAGTCATTGCATGAGCTTGGATAACTAGTTTATTTTTTCCATTTTCAGTCTGCTCTTTTTTTTTTCTTTTGTTAAGATAGAAAAGGCATATGTGTTAGTCTTTTGTTTTTGGTGGGGGGTTGATTGATTTACGACATGAATATTCTATGTAAATTTATTCAATCCTTAAGAGCCTATCGTAGGGGCATAACTAGCTAGATGGAGAAAGAAAATATATATGTATGTGTGTATGTATGTGCATAAACACATTGAAATGGAAAAGTGAACAAGTCTCAAGTTTTCAAGGATTTATAAAGGTGATATGGTTTATCATTCATTTTTTGGCTAAAGAAGAAATTTTGCAAAAACTTTGACTACTATTCTTGTAGGTAGTTGTTGACACTCGAGGAGACTAATGCTTCTCCTCCTGAGAAATTTTGTTAGTAAGTTATAATTTTTGCACACACACTATTTACCTATTTTCAATTGTTAAACGTCATGTTGCTCCTCGAGTACTTTCTTCACCCTAAAGAGTGACAAAACCATACCCACCATCAAAGATGAATGGAGGAATGAAATCTGTATACTGATAAAGCTTGCCTCCTACATGCATAAGCATTGCATGAATTCAAATAAAGTGAAAAGTAGAAGCCAATTATATGCCTCGGAGTCACTCTTGTATTACTCGCTCTATCATTATCCTGTTGGACATAACAAAGGTTCCAAAGCGTCCTATAGGGGGGAATCGCCACACACAACCCATATGGGGCATTCTTGCTGGCAAGAAGCCTTTGGGATAATGGGATTTTTCTAGCGGAGAGACATAATTCAATTGATTTAGCTACACCACCCACATAAGAAGAATTTGATTCTCCTGAAGGAGCATGAGTCACTTACTCTCTCTCTAACATCGTTCCTGCCAAGAAAGGCTATGTCTTTTCTCAACTTACTCACCATTAGGACCCCTGCCTAAGAGGTGGAAGGAGATCCCCAAAACGCATCGTTTCTTCTCTCCTCCAAAGAGTAGTAGGAGAACGCATACGGTGTGGTCAGGGAGTTGTTATGGCCCAGTTTTATTTAAGTACTGGAAAAGAGACGAGGTCGGCAGAAGATGAATCCACATATGACTAGAAGTTGCGGAAGAAAATGTGGATTAATTGGACCTTTTTCTAAGGTACCACAATATCACCTTTTTGTTCAATTTTCTAAGGTTAACTTCTACTAATATCACGTGGGTTAATTGGACCTTTATTAGTAGTGTCACTTAATTCATTTTTATTGATTATTTAATAGTTGGTTTTTTAAATAATAATAATTTAATTTTAATTTTACAAGATGTCAAACTATGATACGAATGTATGAATTCCCTTTTTGTTTTTTTATTTTTATGTTTTTATTTGGTGAGAATTTTTATAACAATATCGAATAGATAAAAACACGCACAATTAAAAGTAGACATTTAAGAATCTGAAAATTATTGCACTCAAATTATTATTAGTGTTCTAGTTTTTTGTCATTGGGCTTAGGAATTCTAGACATGGTTTATTGCACTTGACCATCACATAACCACTGCCTGGATTGGGACCTCCTTATCTGCCTCCCTTGCCCATTGGACATCCAGTGAGCGGAGCTACAAACTAGTTCCGCCATTGCTCAATTGGTTTATATGGCTAGCCAGAAACAATAAAATTTTTGACAACAAACCCTCCACTGTTAACATTGTTGCATATAAAACTCTTGGCTCGTACCACAATTTGAAAGACATACACCCAACCATTGGGGCAAAAAAGACATTAATTAGCCCTCTCATCGCAGAGGATACACCTACGGGATGGTTTGATGGTGCAGCTCAACGCAGTGGAACATTGAGTGGTGCAGGTGGTCTGATAAGAACAAATAAAAACTCCCTTTTCAGATGGAATTTCTGTTGTGGCCCAGGCACCAACACAAGGGCCGAGCTATTGGGTGTCTGGGCTACTCTTCACTTGGCCTCAAGACTAAACATTGAACACGTTCAATTGATCGACGACTCTAGATTTATCATAGATTGGTTGAACCACAACGACAAGCTCCAATCGATCGCTCTCCTGGCCTGGATGGACCGAATCAGATTACTTCAACGCCACTTCAAGAAGCTCATCTTCACTCATGCCTCCTGAGAGTACAACAAGGAAGTAGACCTAGTATCAAAGACAACTCTATAGAAAAATGCAGGCCTGATCACTTACAACAAATGGCTGGATGGCCATGAGGGCCCCACACATGTTGCACTTTTGTTGGCATTTTTAGTATATTTCTACATTTTCTCAACCATTTGTAGCAATATTCTTGATATTCTCTCCTCTCCTTCCAGACTTGTTGTAATCTGAAATATCTTTTCTCATTGCTCTGTTCTTTCTCCTGCAATTTGGATGATAGACGAATTGTAGGAGAAAGAATTTCCCCGCCAATTATTTCTTTCTCCGTTAATGTAATTATTGTGAGAACACATTATATTATAAATATAATTGAGTAATTTTTTCTGCTTGAAAAAAGTCTCAAGTTTTTGAAAATTTACAATAGTGGTCTTGTTTATTGTCTTTTACGCAAAAACTTTAACATTTACTCTTGTGGATAGTTATAGTTATTGACGTTTGAGAAGATCGATTCTTCTCCAACTCGGAAATTTTGTTAGCCAGTGACGATTTATGCACATTACGCTATTTATCCATTTGGTATTCTCTATATAAAAGCGATGAACCCATATTTGAATAAACTATAAAATGTTGCTTGTGGGTTAAAGGACCCAAGTCTTCTCTACTTTGAATGAGGTATAAAGAACTATTTTCCCTCTTCCCGAGAAATGAGGAAATGTTTTGAGGTGCTTTTGTTTTATTTTGTGGCAGATAGAATTTATGAGTTGTGGGTTTATTGAAGTAACGAAATTGGAAGCTTCTCCAATCTCAATTAAAATGTCTCCTTCACAAGTGTGGAAAAGTAATAGTGTGTATCCACTCAATGCAGACATTGGCAATTGGCAAGATTGATTATAATTGGTGAGATGGTGTTTATGGTTGATGGAAGTGTTGTAACAATTTTTGCTCAATATCCAAATTAACATTTACTAATATTATGTGGGTTAATTGGAACTTTATTAGTAGTGTGAGTTAATTTAGTTTTATTGATTATTTAATAGTTGATTTTTTAAATAATAATAATTTAATTTTAAATTTAGAAAATGTCGATACGAATATATGAATTTTTTTTATGTATTTTTTTTGTTGTTGTCGTGAGAATTTTATAACAATATTGATAAACACAATTAAAAATATATAATGAAGAATCTCAAATTATTGCACTCGAATTATTATTATTATTATTTGTAAATTTCAGAATTATTCTATTAGAAATACAGTATTGGTACAATAAAAAAATCTGAGATGAGTTGTGAGATATTCATCCAGGGAAGTTGACAGAAACAACCTGGAAACTGCAGCATGTTCAAGCTGGGAAACCAAGCTAATAAAACTTGACAAACTTGCCTGCCCTTGAAGGGAAACCAGGCTTTCAAAAAAACAATTAAAGTTCTTAACAATGCATATACTGTCATGAAAGATGAAACTAAACTGGAATGTAAAACCTAAAAATAAACAAGAGATTGGGAATTAAACAAGCTTTCCATGAACACTTGGAGGGTCGTCCGGAGGGATTTCTTCCACGATGGGGTAGTCGACGAATTCACTGTCACTGGATGAGTTGGTGTTGTCTGAGTTCACCTCCTTGATAGGTAGACATGTGCTCTTGATGGAGGATGAAGGGGGAGGTAGGTCCTCGTGTTGTACTTTCCGCATGGGAGTGGAATCCATCTGAGAATCCTTGCTTTCTGGATTGGGCTACTGCAGAGAGCTTGCCTTTGTCGTCAGGAGGAATCGGGTTGCTAGGATGGACCTCTTGAGAAGGAGAGAGAGGTGATTTGGAAGGGCTCGGGATGAACACGCCCAGGAGACTGAGGAGGCAACGTGCTAGGAGATTTTTCATGACTGAGTAGCTGTTGCGGTGCCTAGGAGTACACTGAGTAGCCGGGAGTGAGCTAGTTAATTCTTCCTCCCAGTCATCTAACAACTGCCGAAGAGAATTCGGAACTGTGCGGTCATAACCCTCCCGGCTAACAATGGTGGGGGTTGAATTCACTCTGGATGCAGGACCTCCACGACCGCCACTTCCCAGCCTGGGGGTAGCGCGCCTTCGATGAGGCATCAACGAGAGTCGAAGCCTTCTGTACACGAGATGGAGAGTAAGCCACAACCACCTGTGGATTGCGGATTCACCATTGACTGCAATGGCAAGTAGGATCTAGTAGAGGGGGGTCTCGATTAGGACAACAAACTTTGAGGAGCAGAGCCACAAATGGAAGTTTGAGCAAGTGAGGATCATAATGACATTTTCTGGAATGAGAATGGAATGTGCCTTGGGCTTTTAATGCCCACATCCTCTGCATGCATGCGATCTTAGCCATCGTACCTTGTCCCTACAGGTTCCAAGATGGAGTGGGTGGCGAAGTTAATGCCCAACACCTCGAGGTAAGCGTGGATTTATTCTGCATGTGAGGAGGGAGAAGCAGTGACCATGTGTCCATCAATTCACATGCTGGAGAGGCTCGTTGTGGCAGCCAGGTGGAGTGTGGGGACACCCACATCCGGGTACTCAAATTATTATTAGTGTTCTTATTTTTTGTCATTGGGCTTAGGAATTCTAGACATAGTTTATTGATTTGGCTTATTGGGATTTGGGTGATTAATTTACAGTTTAATATCCTATTGTGTTAACTAGGTGATTGGTTTATGGTTTATTTTCACTATGGGGAAAATATTTTGAGTTTTATTCCATCTAAGCTTCCTCACAAAATTAAAATTTAAGAATGTAGAACATTTAGTGTGTAAAATATTTCATGCAATACTCTTTCGCACCCCATTTATTTATAAAAGTTTCCACTTGCTTATGCTATCATTATTTCCTATACCATGATTTTTTTGTGGGTATGTCTATTGCTGCTAAAGAGAAGTAAATCCTACATTTTTCACATAAATTATTGATCAATTATTGATTTGAATGAACTCCTTTCATTGTTAACAAAAAAATTAATAGTAACAGTCCCTACGTATGTTTTAAATTCTACTATAAAATCTTAATAATAGCAATCCTTACATATTTTTAAAATTATACAATGATATATACAGAAACACATATTGATATGGAGAGGCAAAGAAGTCAAATCTCAAGTCTCAAGTTTTTGAGAATTTATGATGGTGGTCTAGTTTATTGTTATTTTTTTACCAAAGAATAAATTTTGCAAAAACTTTGACAACTATTAGTGCGGGTGGTTGTTAACGTTGAAGGAGATTGATGTTTCTCCTCCTCGGAAATTTTGTTAGCAAGTAACGAATTTTTTTTTTCCACTGAAAAATTTCACTTTATATTGATAAGTTAATATAAACAGGTCTTTACAATGAGATCCCAAAGCAAAGATTCTTCTAAACAGTGCCCTTATCAGAAAATTGTAGCTAGTAGAATCTATAGTCCAAAAGCCAATACATGCTCAGCAAAAAAGCCAATCTGCCAAGTGTTGTGAGGAAAAGAAAGACTAACAAGACAATGGAAAGAGAGTCCATAACGATAATAGCCTATTCCCAAAACTGAAATGGTGCAACTAGTCAAAAGAAACAAAAGTCACAAAATCTAATAAAGTTCAATTGATAGAAGAGGGCCCTCATGTTCCTCGATGCATTAAAAATAGTAGATTTTTCCAGGATCTTTGAGAAGTGTCTGCTTTGAGAGTCTATCAGCCACTTCATTGTATTCTCTATAAACATGAGTAAAAGAGATAGAGTGGAAGTGGGAAATTAGTCTCCTTATTCTGAGTTTCCAACATTCTAATGTAACCACTTGGAGGCGGCCCTTCTCCTAGACCAGTCAATGATAATCTTGGAGTCGCCCTGAACTTGGATAGATTGGATGGAAATTCGGGAAGCGAGTGTGAGAAGTGCCCAGACTCCCAACAATTTCGCTATGTTGTTTGTCCCCTGCGCACAATTGATGAGCCATTTGTAACTGCATTATCCATCCAGCTTGATAATGCCTCCTGCACCACTATTCAGACCCGAAATCGTCGTTGCTCCATCAAACCAGCTAGTCGGTCCACTCCAATTGTCGCAGCAATGCCCCTTTTTCCGATTAATATTTCTCGAAGTCACTTTATATTCCTGCAATGCAATTGTAACTCGATGGAACACCCGTTGAATAGATGAGCGTTGATCTTCAAAGAGTATCGAATTCCTTTCCTGCCACACAAACCAATAGATGTATGATGGAGAATTTGTAAGTATTGCTATATGTTTGTACCAGGTATTGAAACACTCCTCAAGACTGGTGCCCGAACAAGTAACCCGTGAGTTAAAATGAAGTAATAGTTTGTTCCAGACCACCACAGTAAAACCACAGTCAATAAGAAGATGGTGTGTAGTCTCTTGGTTAGTTTTGCAGAGAATACAAATACCAGGTCCTATGAAGCCTCTGCGTTGTAGAACCTCCCAAGTGAGGATTTTATTTTCGATTGCCAGGCAAATGAAATTTTTTATTTTTAAAGGGCGGGGCCAAGACCAAAGAGCCTTTCTCCAGCCACGGATTGTATGAGTCCATTTCTTATTTTCCACCACCAAGTAAAAAATTTTGATCGAGGCAATACCAGTCCGGTCTCCACCTGTCCATATTAAAGCATCTGGAGAATTGTGTAAAAGGATGCCTGAGTTGATGAGACCGCATCTAAAAATTTTCCATTCGAACAGTAGATGCCCCGAAAGATTTAAAGCCGCTCCAGAGTACCAATTTGTTGATGCTATGCCCGCTCAGGTATTCTCAACTACCTGGTACAGGTAATGAATCCCTTGTCTATTGATAACTTGGATAAGATCCTCCGATAAAATAGCTGACTCACCCATGCCCAAGACGCGATCACGACCGATCAGAATGTTGTGTCACGTACCTGGTCTCCAAGAAATTTAGATAAGGAGAATATGTACAAATTTTAATAAGTGTAACCAGGATTGTGATCCTTTTTTCCGAGAGGTGCAAATAATATGAAGCCAATTGTCCACAGAAATGGATGGAAAATATTTTGATTTTAATACCCGGTGCCAGAGGCTATCATGCATCAAGGCCCTCCAGAGGATGTTTGTTGCCAGGGATTTTCCAAAACAAGGAATGTTTCTCAGTCCCCACCCCCCAAGTGTCTTAGGGCGAGCAATGAGAGTCCAGTTACAAAGGTGGATGTTTTTTTGTTTCTTGCAGCCAGACCAAAGAAAACCAAATATAAGTTGGCAGATCCTATGGAGGATAGAGGCAGGTATAGTTTATAAGGCCAACAAATACACTGGTTGACACTCAAGAACTTCTTTTATCAAGACTAGGCAGCCCCCAATGGACAACGACTTGTTACACCAATGTCTAATTCTCTTTTCATATTTTTCTAAAAGCCATAACCAGTCCTCAGTCTTGTACCGACCCATCTTCAGAAAATATCCAAGATACTTGAATCCCTTCTCCAAATCCTGAATTTGATAATGAAAATGTGCTTTAATACCATCAAGAACCTCATGACTGACACCAAAATGCAATAAAGTAGTTTTTTATGCATTGATATGAAGCCTCGTTGCACTACAGAAAAGCTGCAAGACATTGCTAATCTCCCTCCATTCCTATAAGTAAGCTTTAGTCATGATTAAGATATCGTCAACACATAAAAGATGCAGAATATGAATGTATCTGGAAACCTTGATACCGGTCAGAATTCCTACCTCTTGTTTATGCTTAAGTGCCAAGCTCAAGCCTTCCATAATCAAAACAAATAATAGGGGCGAGAGTGGGCAACCCTACCTAAGACCCCTTTCGTTGTGGAAGAAATCTGATGGCTTTCCATTAATCAAAAATGCAAATGTCGTCGAAGTAATACAACCCATGATCCAGTTGGTAGTTGGAAGGCCAAAGCCACTTTGCAATAAAACCAGTCTGAGAAAGTCCCAACTGATAGTGTCATAGGCTCTTTTTAAGTCGATCTTAAGTATAAGTGCCTGTAGTTTTTTTTCTCTGATGTTGCGAAGGCACTCTTGGGTTGTTCCTATCGCATCAGTCATTTGTCTTCCTTTTAAGAATCCAAACTGCTCCTCTGAAAGTGTGTGTGAAAGGATCAGCCTGAGTCTCGTGGCAAGGATTTTAGTAATGATTTTATAGCTGGGATTACATAAAGCGATCGATCAGAAATCGCCAAAGGTGGCTAGACCATTCACCTTGGGAATTAGAGAGATGAAGGTTGAGTTAAGTGATCTGATGACAGCTCCCTTAAGGTGATTTTCTTCAATGGCTAGTAGTAAGTCATTTGCAACCAGCTCAAAAAACGAAGTGTAGAACTCCACTATCCACCCGTCAGGACCCGGGATTTTTTCTTTGGTCATACCTTTTAGTACCTCAAATATTTCTTCTTTTGTAACTGTTGATTCTAAGATGTGGATGTCTTCTACCATAAACAACTTAGGATAGAGCCTCACTAAATCAACTTGATCAACTATAGTGTTTTGATCTGGAGCTTTGTAAAAGGAGGGGAAGTGGAGCTTTGCTTGTCTTTTTATGGCTTCCTGACCAAGATGAATCTGTCCATCGTCATCTTGGATTTCCAATAGATACTTTTTGTTGCAACTGTGGCTAGCGAAATTATGGAAATACTTAGTGTTTTTATCACCATAATTTATCCACGTGGCCCTGCTTTTCAGGCGCCAATATTCTTCTTCCTCAATCAATAGTTTATTGCATTCATATTCACAGTCTTTTAATCTAAAATCCAGGTCAGAATTGTGGCCAATACTGAGACTTGTATGTAATAGACCAGCGTACTCTGCTTCTAAATTTTCATAATGTAAAATTTCTTGTTGTTTCTTTTATAAAAGCCAGAGTTTCACTTGAGCTTTTAACTTGATGAGTTTGGCAACGAGTCGGTGTTGCGCACCTTCCTCTCTCGTATCTTGTGAAGAAACCCAAACTAAGTGAACAAGCTCACGAAAAGACTCATTGCCCAGATGAGCTGGATTAAATTTGTATGGATATGAAATTTTGTTGAAGCCATAGTCTAGTTGGAAAAAAACAGGTGTGTGGTCTGAAACAAATAGAAAACTTACCCACTATCTGTACCTAGCAGTGTCAGTCAGAAGAGAAGTTGAGACAAAGACTCTATCTAGACATTTTTGAATGCTTTGGCTCCCAAATCTGCCATTGCACCAAGTGGGCACCAGCTCTGTCGGCTGGACATCCACTAGTTGATTTTTAGCAAAGAGGTATGTGAAGTATCCTCCCAGAGGATCTATAATAGCATCGGCACCCCAAACTTCTTCAATGCTAGTGGTGAAATTAAGATCCCCCACTAGTATGAGTGAATCCAAAGTAAGCAAACATTTAGCTTGAACACGATCCCAGAATTCTCTGTGGCCAGAACACGACCCGTACGAATTGATGAGCGAAAGCTTTGTATTATCTGGAAGATGAGAACCTATAAGCAGAATTCCACCTACACATAGAAATGGTTCCAGATAAAAAAAAGTGGTATTCCAAGCAGCTAGAAGTCCTCCAGACTTCCCCATGGAGCTGAGAGCACAAACCATCTAGGAGGGATAGAGAGAGAAAAGAATTTTTCGAGACTTTTCTTCGTCCACCAGAGTTTCTTAGAGAAAAATAATGTCGGGCTTGTTGATGTCTAGGAGTTGCAAAGAAGGCAGTTTATGTTAAGAACCAAATATCAATATACCATAGAAAAACCTTAGAAAAAGTACTCAACGCCTTGAAAAAGAGATAATTTCATATAATAAGCCTCTTCGAGGGGGCAACCTCCTTTTACCCCACTTAAATGTTCAAGTACAAGATGATTCAAAATGAAAATGTCTCCTTGGT
>ML799719.1:469590-498883 GCA_009831015.1 Picea engelmannii | reverse complement strand
ACCTTCCTTGTGTCCTCATCATGAATTTCATGGGATGCATTTTCACTTTCAGGTGTCTTCTCTGTTACGAAATTTTTCAATACTTCCATGATCTCCCCTTTTAAACCTTCCATCATCTCTTGTAGTTCATCTTTTGTTACTATATTATTTTGTAAATCATTTATGTCCCTACTCATTTCTTCACCTTCATCAAGAGTCCAAGTAGCATTGTCTAGAGGCTTATTTGGTGTAGAAGTTCCCTTTTTGGGTGGCATGTTGGCCAAGTATCACTTTTGAACCTTGATTTTGAGGTGGTTCTGCTAGACAATCTTTCTTCTATTGTATCTCCCAAGTTTCGACCCTTCTGGGTATGAAAATTTATTTTATGTAGTTCTTTGATATTTCTTCTCTGCAATGCCACAAGTCTGATCAAAATTGGATGTGCCAAGTGGAATTTACGGTAACTTCCCCACAACTTGCCGATTTTTGGCCTTTCCAGGAGATCTCACTTGTATAGCGTGCACCGCACAAAATAATTGATATAAAATTCTAAAACTCGCACCAGAAATACTATAGACTATCCATGATCCAATGAAACCAGTCCCACTCAATTTGGATACTCGAGGAAGAAGTTATGATTGTTTTACATGTAACACCTTCTTGATACTAGTCAATAGGACTAGTCAGATACCCTATCTTACACAGGGTGTATCTACAAATTTAAGATGACCCAAAAGTTGAAATTTTTACCACATATACCTTAATAACTTCTATGAATAGACTTTGGAATTCAGGGTCTGAAACGTTACAAAAAAAAATTTATAGCGAAAATTCCGCAATGACTCAGTTCAGGATGATTCCAGAACCCTATCTTGTATAGGTTGTATCTACAAAAGTATAAGGCCTCAGGAGCTTAATTTTGAACCCAACATACCTTGATCTGTCTACTAAATATCCTCCAAGACGTTCTTTCTGAAACGTTGTAGAAAAAAAATTATAGCGAAAATTCCAATGTGTCTCAGATGTAGCAGTGAAACCCCAAGACCTTGAGCTCTGATACCATATGTTCAGAACCAAATATCAATATAGCATAGAAAAACCTCAGAAAAAGTACTCAACACCTTGAAAAAGAGATAATTTCAGATAATAAGTCTCTTCGAGGGGGCAACCTCCTTTTACCCCACTTAAATGTTCAAGTGCAAGATGATTCAAAATGAAAATGTCTCATTGGCATATATAGGAGACTAAGAGGTATATTTACAACTAATGGCCTAAAGCCGACATAAAAAAAAATAACATTACTAATATAATATGCTCCAATTAAGGGGTAATGACCCAATATTAGGGCTTAACAGTTTGTGAGGCCCTCCCACCCCCCTGATGTTAAGGGAGAAGAGGATCATGATTTAGCCCTGGCTTGGGATTTCATGCCTCTAAGCGCCCCTATATATGAAGTTGAAGCTGTGTGTAGATTAGTAGTTGATGGAGTCAGCACTACCTTCTTCTAGGCACTTTGGGTTTTAATCGGAGAGATCTTCACTCCCAACCCTCGAGACCAGGCTAGGTGCTTCTCCTGAAGAGTTTCAGAAATAGGAGAGGGTTTAATGGGATGGCACAAATGGGTCCCCTATTGCACCTCCAAACCCTAGAAGGTCGGTAAGGGGATGGTGTTAACAGTGTCAAGGTAGGTAGGTATCGTCGAATCAATTTTAGTGTTGCTAGATGATCCCTTCAAGAGGCCAAGAGGATTAGAAAACGTGTTCCTATGAGCGCAAGTCGAAAGTCCTTGTTGGGCATCTAAATCCCAGTAAGTGGGTAGTAGGTTAGGACTGTCCGAGTCAGTAAGGGAGGGTCTCGGAGAAGCATCAAATGCCAGTGGAATGGTGGATCCCTGTAAGACACTTGATAAAGGAGGAGTGATAGTAGGTGAAGATGGAGGCAATGCTTCTGTCGACTGTGGAAACTGACGAAGAGCACAAGAAGGGGAAGAAGGTGTATTTAACGAGGCAAGGGATCAAAGGCTAGCAGAGGAAAGTTCATTGGTAAAGGTAGAGAGAGTAGAGGTGGTCACAAAATTTAGGTCTGTGGAGTTTTCTAAGTAGTCTCTTTCCTAGAGTGAAAGCTTGCAGAAAATTTTTGGGCAGAAGGTTTTCAACTTACCAATGAGCGTTCCTGAGAGTTCGCCATTAGGATCAGCTCCAACATCTCCTGGAACAGTAGTCAGACCATCATCCTCCTCTTCGCTCAAATAAGTAGTAGAGTGTAAATCATCCAAGTGATCCTCAGACCTCCCAAAACCAGACTTGTAAGTACATTCATTGTTGAGGTGGCCTTTTCTACGACAATGGGAGCATTGAAAGGGGATCCCTAGATAGTCCATGTGTTGGATCAAAATCTGCCTATGCCACTCAAGTTCCAAAGACTCCATCAAACCTGCGTGAATGTCAATCTCAACCAAAACTTGGGCCATTCGTTTGTCCTGGGAGCTAAGACACTTTTCATCGACTTTGAGGAAGCGGCCAAGTAGATTATCAATGGCCCTCAAAACCAGCTTGTTCCACAAGTTAAGAGGAAGGCCCGGTACCAAGACCCAAATGTGGCGAAGGCTAAAATATTCAATGGTTGGATCGAAGCTTGTTTGGCAATGCTTTAACATGATGGATCCACCTTCAAAGGCCCAAAAGCTGGAGAGAATAAGTTCAACAATTTCCGGGGAGTTAAAGACTAAACCAAACCAGCTGAAATTGAGGGTCCACTACTTCGGAAGATATCCCAGGATTGAAAACCAGTGGGAATGCATCTAGTAGCTGAAAGTGGTAGAGATCCTAGTCTTGTAAGCAAAACATCCAACTAAAGCACAGAGCGATAGTTGGCATGTTTCCTCCAACCCAACATTCATTCCAATGACTAGCCTTCTCCTATGTTTCTTTGGCTTCCAGACCTTGCCCGAGGTTTTACTTCTCACAAGTTTCGAACTGGGAATCACTGGAGAAGTTACCACTGGAGCATGATAAACCTCAGGAGACCCCTGTCGTGGACCAGATCCCAGTCTGTTGTTAATAAGAATACCCCAGTTACTAGTCTTGTGTTTGGTGGAAACAGAAGTTGGGCATCCCTCGGAGTGTAAAAGAGGGAGTGCAAGACCAATAAACAGAGTGTTCTTTGTCTCCACACTAGTAGAAGGCAAGGAATAAGGCAAAGGGGCCTTAGTTGTATTGTTTAGAGTCTCATTAAAAACTGACGCATAACCTCCCTACACTTAGAAATTCGACAGCGTTTGGGGAAAAGTGTCGATTGATTCCCTTATTACCGGACGAATGTAGTAAGCTTTGTTTGAATCTAGGTTGCTTTCCATAAGGACAATCACTCGGAAGCTATTGCCATGGAGGCACTGGTTTTGGGGGGCACTTCAACCCTTTGATCAACTAGAGAGAACACGTTGGAGAGACTGATATGGGGGGTAGCATCAGCCCTCCTACACCTCCTCTTGCATCCAGGCTCTACTTACACTCACAAGATTGGACGGTCTCCCTTTCCAAGGCTATAGTCAGCCCTTTTTGAGTCATCCAGACCTTCCTGATTTCCCAGACGCTCATCGTTCACTTTGTTTTTCCTTGGACCTTCTTACACATGGTTGGTTGGGTCCCTCCTACCAATAGACATCTGTTTTGATCGTGGTAGACAGTATTTTATTTTTCTCTGCTACTGTCTACTGACTGCAGCTTTTTTCAAGGTACTCTTGTGACGTCCCATACATCTTGGTCACCCCATTTTCTCACAGTCATCGATCTTTCACCCCGGTCCCTCTACTATGAGTTGGTAGGGTCTTTCTTTCTTTTGTCATGATTTTCTGTCACAACTTTCACTCACGACAGAAGACATTACTCTCGGGGACGCTGCAGTCACTCACATGGAGACTATGATCTCGGACTCCACTGAGGGGAAGGTCGGGGACCCATGGGACCATCTGGACATCATTGCCTCCATAGACGAGCTGATATGTAACCATTACCATAAAACAAATCACTCAACGAGCTCTCGGATATCTGCTTCTGACACTCCTCTCCACACTTCTGTCTTGGGAGACACTTTACCGAAGTCAATACCTGAGGGAGACCCACTATCTCCCTGCCAGAATAGTAGGAGACTTGGGAACTTCCATCAGGCCAGCATTCATATTGGTCGTCCCTTACACAAGTTCAACAACAAAAGCCTCATAGGGTTTGGAAACCAAAAAAAACACATCCAAACCTTGTCCTGGGAATGGATGTAGGACTTTCTGAAGCCTGCAACCTGGCTCTTTGTGCCCTGGTTGGAAGGTTAGCCTACAAGGATAAGTGTAAACTACGCTTGGAAGATTGGATAACAGCCTCCTAGAAACCACTTCTAGGATATCTTCCCAAGATACTTTATCTCCAACATGGATGGCTAGGCTTCTTTTTCAAGACACTGGAGGATACTGTCTGCGTTCTAGACAAGTTCTGGGTTGTTGGTGGTGGAAGCCTCATTCTTAAGAGATGGAGGTTTGGTTTTAATCCTTCTACTAAACACTTCAGCTACAGGCACCTATGGGTCCTTCTACCAGGACTTCCATTACAACTCTAGAACCAACAGGCTCTCGATCTCATCGGTACTTCTTTACGCCATTTTTTAAAAGTGGACACACACTCTCTTGCTTCATCAGACAAAAGAATGGCTAAGATCTTAGTGGAAATGGATATCCACGCTGGACTCCCGGAAGTCTTGAATATTGATTGGAGAGGCCTTCTTTTTTCTCAATGACTCGACTACCTGGGGATCCCGTTTCGATGTTCGTTTTTCCGCAGAACATGCCACCTGAGAAGGGATTGCTCAAAGTTCCCCCCCACCGAACCAGAGTTGGACCCGTCAAAGGAGTATGGTTTCGAAGGATACAATACACAACCAGAAACATTTGGAGAGGAGACTCTACAACACAATCGAGATTTGAGCCCTACATCTCCAAATGACTCACTGGTAAGTAAGATTAAGCTACATTGTCCCTCGCTTTACAACACTCTCTCCGCCTGGGAGAGACTCACTTTAAATTTGTTGGCTACTACTTCTCTGCAGCCGTCTCCTTTTGGATCTGAACCTTTGGAGACTGAACCCTTATCCACTCCACCATCTCCCCACAGTCCTGCTACCCTCGACGCACTGGCACCTCTAAATTCGTCCTTGGAGCCTCTTGGGTATGCTTCGAGGGAACTAAACCACTCTCCACCCCCCTCGAACAACCCCTTTCCCCTCAACACCTCCACCATTTCTATGGCTCCTATTGACACTGCTCTCCCGGAGCTTGATCCCACCCTACTCCCTGGATATTCCGAACAACCTCTTTCTGCACAAGATCTAGACCAACTGATTGATACCACCACGCCTGCAGCCACCCTTCCCTTTGACTCCCTCCCCATTCCATTGTACCATGGTAAAACTCTCATCCCACCCTCTTCCATATTTGGAGACTTACCATCGACTTCGGGAGTGAGAGAGACACATGTGACAGCTCCCACTTGGTCCAGAGGACTGGGCTCTGAGTTATCACCACTCAAAACCTGCAGTGCATGAAAAAAGGCAATCAAAGAGGCATCGAGTTCGACCTCTCTAGCTACTGATATGAATTCAGGGGCACTTAGAGATTTAAAATCCCTAGCACGGGCCAAATCATGATCCTACTCTCCCTCAATATCAGAGGGGTAGGAGGACCCCTGAAAATTGCCTCCATGAGACGACTCCTTGACAAGATTCAACCATCAGTTATTTTACTACAAGAAACCCTGGTGGATGTTGCAGCTGCTAGAAATTTTCTTTACTGTCTTCGACCTAATTGGATGGTTTGCGCGGCTAGCTCAGTAGGAAACTCTAGCGAACTCCTGGCGGTCTGGGATCCAAATTTTTTTGATTTTTCTCCGGTGTTAAGTCCTGGTGGGATTCTACTGGTTGGTACTTGTTTTGAACTAAACTCTACCCTGGCCTTACTCAATACTTGTGGTCCTTGTCTCGACTGCAGATCTTTCTGGGAGAGGCTTGACCTCTTAGGCCTCCTGGCTATAAAAGACCTCATTATAGCAGGAGACCTGAACCTGACGCTTAGCTCTAAGGAGATTTGGGGAGACAGGGCTAAGTTGGATCCACTCGCGGACTACTTCAAATCACTCTTCTCGAAAAATGCATTAGTGGATCTGGAACCGACAGAACTTCCGCCTACTTGGTGAAATGGGAGATTGGGTTCATCCAGCATAGAAAAGCGACTTGACCGCTTCTTTTTGAACGAAGATCTGATCACACCCAATCATATGACTCGGGCCTGGATAGATCCTCCTTTCCTCTCTAATCATGTCCCCATCTACCTACAGATTGGAGAAGGGAAACCGGGGACAAAATATCCCTTCAAGTTCAATCCGACATGGTTGTTGGAGCCTGCTTTCGATCAGATAGTTTGATCGGTCTGGTCTGACTCGACTCTCACGTTACCTGGGGATGCACAGGGAAATTTGGTGAGGAAACTCAACAACCTAAAAGAAAAGTCTATCATCTGGCTTAAGAGGAAAAAATCCTTAGACTCATCCAAGCTGAATAGAATTGAATATCAAATAAAAAATTTACACAGATAGAAGGCTCGGGACGACCAGCAAGCTGACTTCGAAGCTACATTGCATAATTTAGAGGCAGCTCACACTCTTATTCTATAGGAGGAAGAGGATAGATGGCGCCTGAAAAGCAGAGCGCTATGGCTTACTAGTGGAGACAGTAACACCCGCTACTTCCATCGCTTTGCTAGTCACTGCAAGAATAAAAAACTCATATGGGATATTGAGGAAGATGATGGGAGTATTCTACATAAGACTGAAGACATCAAGCAGGCGGCTCACAACCACTACAAATATTTTTACCAAGAAGAAATTGATATCAATCTACATGATCAGATAGAAACTGCCCGACTTTTTCCACAAATGGTTACAGATGAGGAGGCGAGAGCACTGGAATCCCCCTGCACAAAAGAAGAAATCCTCAAGGTGATAAAAGGCTTCACTAAAGAAAAAATTCTTGGTCTCGATGGGTGGACGGTGGAACTTTACCTCCACTATTTTGATTTAATGGGACAAGATATGTTGGATGCAATTGAGGATTCGAGGAACAGAGGGATTGTCAACAAGCAACTAAATAATACTTTTATTGTCCTGATTCCAAAACAAAATCTTCCCCGACAGTTCTCAGACTACCGACCCATCTCGCTTTGCAATCTCAGCTATAAGATCATTACAAAGATCGTAGCCAGAAGAATTCACCCCATACTCTCCCGAGCACTGTCAGAGGAACAGCTTGGATTTCTCAAGGGGAGACAAATCCTTGATGCTATTGGAACTGCACAAGAGTGCTTACACAATATTAAGACAAAAAATTTACCAGCCATCCTCCTAAAGCTGGACCTCAAAAAGGCCTTTGACTGTATAAGATGGAATTTTTTACACCTCATCCTTCTACAGTGTGGATTTGGGGTTGTCACTACTAATTGGATGATGGGATGCATAACCTCAGCCACCTTTGTTGTTTTGATCAACGGAGAGGCTACAAAAGTTTTCCATTGTGAAAGAGGGCTTTGACAAGGCTACCCCCTCTCACCCCTCCTTTTCATCACGGTCTTAGAAAATCTTAGTATCTTATTAAAGAGAAGTTAATCGAATGGAAAACTCTCAGGGATCAGAGATTCAAGACTGACTCAGATACTGCATCTTCTCTTCGTAGATGATGTGATTATCATGACATCGGCCTCCATGTCTGAATGGACAGAAATTTATAATATGCTTAACACTTTCTGTTCTGTTTCAGGTCTGAAGATCAATTATAAGAAGTCAACCTTCTTGGCCTCAGGAGCTCGGGACAAATTCCTGACGGATCTAAAGACACTATTCGGCATCGATATTCGAGATCTTGCAAATGGTTTCAGTTACCTTGGATACCATATCAAACCTACAAGCTACAATGCAAGGGACTGGAGATGCTTAATTGAAAAGTTCGAATTTAGAATCCTTCACTGGTGCAATAGATGCTTAACTCTGGGTGGAAGATACATCTTAATCAAGGTTGTTCTGGAAAGCCTTCCGGTATACTGGATGGCCCTGGCGCACATCCCTCTCTCAGTGATAAAGAAGATACGACAGTTGATTTTCGCCTTCCTATGGAATGGCAGCAAGCAGAACAGAGGCTACCATCTCTGTGGGTGGGAGACCCTATCAAAACCAAAATCGTTGGGAGGCTGGGGAATGAGAAATTTATATTTTTTCTACAAAGCACTCTCGGCGAATACACTTTGGCGAATTCTGATGGCTCTAGGCATTTGGAGCAAAATTATAAAAGATAAATACATCACCCACTAGTCGGTCCATTCCTGGCTCAGATCAACATCAACTTCTCCACGGAGGGGCTCACAAACTTGGAAGCATCTTCTGAAGTCGCTCTCGATTCTACTACATTGGATCGCGTGGCTACTTGGCTCTGGATCCTCTATAGAAATTGGTAGGGACGCTATCCTTGGCATGGTTAACAAAGCCCTGCTATCACCTAGTCTGTTGGAACGATTGCACAGTAAAGGTTTACACTTCCTGTTTCAAATAAAATCTCCACCTAGTTGTGGCTTGATAGGAGAAACCTGGGTATCAAGCTCATCACTGGAACTAGACAATGAGCATGCAACAGAATGAAACCATTGCAAACAGAATCTCATTGGAGCTTGCATCCGTCTACAAGAGCGATCGGACACCCTCATCTGGACGGGAGGAGACAAAACCGTAAATGTCTCAGTTAAAAACGTATACCACGTGATTGCAGAGGCGATCTGGAAAAACCGCGATGAGACTTGGTGTACACGATTGTGGAAATGGAGTTTCCCCTTGAAAATCAAATTATTCCTCTGGTTATTGACTGAGAACAAAATCCTTGTTTGGGATAACCTCCAAATCCGTGGCTGGGCAGGACCCAATCGATGCATTTTGTGCAAGATGGACAGCGAATCCTCATTACATCTCTTTGTGAACTGCAATTTCACCCGAGAAGTTTGGTTACAAGTCACTACTACTTTAAATATTTCAGAACACTGGACTGGATCCTCGGCGAAACAATGCTTCAGCACATGGTGCTCTAGACACCAGACCTATCCTACATTGCCAACCACCTTTTGCTGGAACATTTGGTTGGCGAGGAATGCTGCCATTTTTGAAGATAAGTCTCCCTCGATCCACCTGGTGACCAAAAACATTATTGCAACGATAGACTGTCCTATCACACTTACAAAAGTTCCGCCAACCCGCAGACCCACTATAACTCTTCCACCTGACAATGCCATCGCCTGGTTTGACGGAGCTGCACAACTAGATGGAATACTCTCTGGGGCGGGGGGATACATCCTCATAAACTCTCACACTTCTATCAGGTGGACCCTTAATTGTGGACATGGCACAAACATCAAGGCTGGACTTATGGGGGCGTGGGCATCCCTCATCTTGGCCCACAGACTGAACATTGAAGTGTTGCTACTACTGGGAGACTCTAAAGTGATTATTAACTGGATAAATGGAAAAGTTGATCTCCAGGGAGTAGCACTGGAATGCTAGAAAGAGAGAACACTTGAAGAAACAAGACTTATCAAGAGCCTCTCCGCCTTACACATCTACAGAGAAGACAATAGAATCGCGGACATTCTATCAAAACAAGTTTTATCCCAGCCCCTTAGAATTCTAACATTCTCCAGATGGGAGGATGGCAATGAGGGTCCTCCAATAATGCTCAATATCTGAAGCGAAAGACACAAGAAAACTGATCTTCTTTAGTAACAGATCCTACTGATATTGGCGGTAGCTTATCCCACAAAATTCTTGACAGAATGACATTGGTTGGATGTTTGTCATTATGCGAGCAGAAAGCTGCCATTTTTCATAAGTCTCTACTTTGACAGGAATGTTGAATTGTAAATTTTTATATCCTTCTGAATATAAAGAGATTTTTTCCCGTGGAAAAAAAAAAAAATGAGGTATAAAGAACTATTTTCCCTCTTCTCGAGAAACGAGGAAATGTTTTGAGGTGCTTTTGTTTTATTTGGTGGCAATTAGAATTTCGAATTTCGAGTAATGGTTTTATTGGAGCGACAAGTTTTGGAAGCTTCTCCAATCTCAATTAAAATGTTTCTTTGTAAGTGTGTATGTCTATTGAATGAGAGATTGGTAAGACTCATTATAATTGGTGAGAAACAAAGTAATAGTGTATATCCACTCAATGTAGAGATTGGTAAGACTCATTATAATTGGTGGGATGGTGTTTCTCGTTGATGTGTTGGAACAATTTGTCTTTAATATTGACATTGGTATTTTATTAATTTATTTTCGTTAACCTTTATTAATATCAATATCATATAGATCAATTGAACTTTTATTAGTAATAATTAAAATATATATATATATTATTTTTTAGTTATCAAGTTTTTAAATGATAATAACTTAATTTTAAATTTACAATATGTCAACTTAAGAAAGAAATGTATAAATTCCTTTTTATTTTTTATTTTATGTTTTATTTTTTTGTGAGAACTTTTATAACCATATCCAACACCCAAAAACACGATTTAAAATAGACATTAAATAATTTGAAAATTATTGTATTGGAATTATTACTAGTGTTTTTGTCATTGGGATTAGGAATTTTAGATAGGGTTTACTGATTTAGCTTATTAGGATTTGGGTAATTAGTTTATGGTTTGTTAACTAGGACATTAGTTTATGGTTTATTTTATTGTTTATTTTCACTATGGGGAAAGGTTATGGGTTTTCTTCCTTATGAGCTTCCTCAGAAAATTAAAATTTAATAAAATTTAAGATTGTAGGACATTTAGTGTGTAAAAGTCTTCATGGGATACTCTTTTGCACCATGTTTATTTATAAGGGTTTTCACTTGCTTATGCTATCAATATTTCCTATACCATGATTTTTTGTGAGTAATCTTTATTGTTGTTAAAGAGAAGTAAATCTAACATTTTTTTGCATAAGTTATGGATCAATTATTGTTTTGAATAAACTCTTTTAATTATTAACGAAAAGTTTAATAGTAACAATTCTTATGTATATTTTAAATTATACTATAAAATATCAATAGTAACAATCTCTACATATTTTTTAAATTGTACAATGATATATATATAGACACATATTGAGATGGAGAAGCGTAAAAGCCAAGTCTCAAGTTTTTGAGAATTTATGTTGGTGGTCTAGTTCATCGTTCATTTTTCGATCAAAGAAGAAATTTTTCAAAAACTTTGACAACCACCATTATGGGTGGTTGTTGATGTTTGAGAAGATTGATGCTTCTCCTCTTGGCAAATTTTGTTAGCAAGTAACAATTTTTGCACACTACACTATTTACCCAGTTGGTATATTCTATATAATCATTCCCTCTAAGTTCAGAAATATGTTTATTTGTTGACAATTTTAAGCATTTTTTTTATTTGGTGTGTAGTGTGTCAATTAGGGCTTATTCTTTCCATGTTTAGGATAGCGTGATTATGAAATAAATGGAAATGAATACTCCAATTGTTTTCTCACATTTCATGTTATGAGGATTAATACTTTCCCCCAATTTTCTGTGTTTTTTTATGACTAAAAAAAATATTTTACCTCATTGAAACATACAAACACAGACTTAGGAAAACCTGCATAATTTTTTTTAGCATATCCAAAATGTCCTTTGGAACCTTGCTATTTTTCTCATTGTAAGTATCAATCCCAAATTTGTTTTCTCTCTTTGTTCTTGGTAGTGTTCTCTCCTCAAATTGACAATAACCCCTCTATGTAGTTGGGAATGAGTGCTTGGGTCATGTGTTGTATTGCGTCATCACATCCCAGACTCTATGTTGTTTATTGTGAGTCGTCAAATGAGTAGCCATGGAACCAAATTATTGTTGTTATTGTCAATGATTCCATTAATTCATTTGTTGTCTAGCTTACAACCTATGAAAAGCTAAGGAATTTCTAGATTGAAGCATGCTGGACAGAATGGCTGCACCATGAAGGTTGGTCTCGTAACAAGAATAAAAGTAGGATATAAACGTAGAGTGTTTTAGGTAACAAAAATATTTGCATGGTCTCCATCTATATTTCTCTATAATTAATCAAATGACTTATAAGCATAAGCAACTAGCAAATATAGTCATGCATGGAGTGGTATGTGTTGCAATTACACCAAGAATGATTTGTTGATAAAGAAAAAGATACGTGATAGCTTAACTTATTAAAATATCTCTTTGAATACAAATATTTGTAGGATTTGAAATATCCAATAGACATGTCTTCGAACTCTAGATATAGATTAATATCCCCATATTTGGGATTGTGCCCAACATTTTAATAAATTTTCAAAACTAGAATAATTAGATTAGCAAAGTTAAATCTTCTTCTCTTCCCTTAAAACAAGGTAGCAATGTCCCTTCAATTGAAATATAAACTCTCTTATCTTAATTGTTGTGAATGATCCACAATAATAACTTATTAACTTATTAGTAACATGTTTTAGAATGCTTTTGAACAAAAATACGTCGACTATTAAGTGACTAGAAGATCAACTTGTGAAAGCACTTCTCTAAGTACATATCATGACTATCGGTTGTCTCGTGTATAGAACCTATATAGAACCAGAGAGTCCTTCCCAATACATCAGTGGTGTCCTAATACACAATTGGGTTCATGCACAATTTGTCTAGAAAGAAGTTGATGACTAGTTGCCATGAAAATGGGCCCCTATGACCCTCTCAAGTCAAACATTCCTCACTCGGCTTGCTTCACCTACCTAAAGACTTCTTGTGCATAAATAATATTTATTCTTTTTGTTGATTTCAAATATTTTAGATAAAGAAAACACTCTTCTCCATTGTTGTTCAATAGGAAGGAAAAATGTGTTCGCCATTTTAATCGTTTAATGATCAAATGTTCGTGAATTTCTTGTAATTTTATTTTTTTAATTTTTTAATTTTAACGATCAAAATGTTCAAAATTGTGAAGTCATCATTTTATACAATTCTATTTTCCCACTTTAGTTCCAAATGTTTTTTAAATTTTAAAAATAAGCCAACACGGTAATAAGTGTGGAAAAGTCCAAGATTTGTGGTTCTCTCCCAAACACTAAGATTTGTGGTTCTCAATAAGTGTGGAAAACTCCAAAACTTGTGGTTCTCTACAAAACACTAAGATTTGTGGTTCTCTCGAAAGAAATTGTATTGTGAACAAAGTTTAACATCACAAGTTGAAGTGGAAAAGAGACAATATGAAGAAAATTAAAATGAACAATGATGGATTTCAATTGTAGTATGCACTTTGCAACCAAGTGGAATTGGGGTCAACGAAACTCAAACTAATTATATTTTATTTTTTTTGTAAATAAAAAGAGATAATTCCTATTAATGAGTTGTCACTATACAAAATTGATACATGTCATTGCCCTGCCACCTGTTCCGCCAAACTTAGTGGAAACCGAAACAGGTGGTTGCCTATTACGCTTTTGGCCCAAAAAAGCATCAACCACTTGCCCTGCCAATTGGAAACCAGAGCATGTGGCGGATGATAGTGCTGACAGAACTATTTGTGTAAGCTAAAACAAACTAAAAACATCTGAAAAATTAAAACTAGGCAAGAAATGAGCAAAGTACTAGTGCACGCCGACAACAAAAAAGCACCATCACTATGATGTTGGAGCTTAGAGTATTGTGCAAATCTAAAGGGCTTTGAGGACCATGTAACCTGACATCTGAAGCTCCACTGTGAAGGATGTCGTCGTTGGGATGGAGCATGAAGGGCTGCGCGCAAGTCAGGCATCTTTGCTTGGTTGGCGCGTTCGAAAATGCATCGAACAGCATGTCAATGTGGCTATTGATGAGGGTGTCTTGATGAAGTTGGTCCGCCATATAGCTTTTGATGTCGAAAATGAGCTCCAGTTGCTTCGAGCTGAAGAGGCTGGGGGGAGCCGGGTCACATTCATGAATTGTATTCAACGGTGGAGGCACTGAGATGGGTAATTCCTCCTGCATAGTGCAAGTGGCTCCCTCCATATCCACCACTACTCTTGTAACCGCCTCACTGGTGCTGGGGTGAGTGTATGTGTCTGGGGCCGTGTGGAGGAATTCCTCCAGGAATTCCTCCTAAACAATGCATGTGGCATCTTGTATTCGCTTTACTGGTGTCGGGGTGCAAGTAATCTTTCGGGACCGTGTAGAGGAGGGATTCTGGTGGAACCTGGATTGGTTCCTATGGAAATTCCTCCTCAACGTAGGTCATTGGAGGAGTATGAGGCCGCGCAGTGCGTTGAGTCCTAGCAATGGACAGGGCCCGCTCTAGATTATCCAGGCGTCTCTACCTGGCTGCATGACTGTACCAGGCAGGGCCTCACATGGGCTTTCCTCTCTCTCTCTCTCGACATGGAAGAGCCTGGGTGTTATCAGACAAATCGATAAGTGTGAACACAAACATATCTCCCTAGTTTCACCCCGAAACTAGAACAAAACAAAACATAGTATAAAACCTTTCCTAACTTTTAATTATCAAGCATACTAACTAACAAGAGATAGATGACATACAAGGTGGGGTAAATAGATGAATTGGTAAGTTGCTCTTGTAAGGACGATGTGACCCATGTTCGAGTCTCTCGAAGGCATTTCTCACTCGAATGGGAGTGTTGATTCAGTGATTGGGCATGTTAAGTTGCATTGCATTGTAGGAGCATTTAACTGGGATATGAACCCCCATCTTTGAAGGTGGGGTAAGTAGTTGAATTGGTAAGTCACTCTTGTAACGACGGTGTGACCCGTGTTCGAGTCTCTCGAAGGCATTTCTCACTCGAATGGGAGTGTTGATTTGGTGATTGGGCATGTTAAGTTGCATTGCATTGTAGGAGCATTTAACCAGGATATGAACCCCCATCTTTTGTCCCGCAGGGGTGTAGATCGATTGGCAAGTGTCGTGTAAATGGAAGGAAATATGTAAAAAGAGGTCTCAAGGTCGATTCTCACCCGGATTTACTCGGAGGGCATGTTTGCGGGCTGTGCATTTCTCCCTAGGGGTTATAAGGAAGCCGACAAGATTCGACCCAGTGTCACGCGAGTACGATATTGTTGTTGTTACCGATTCCCCTAGTTACAAAAAAAAAAAAAGAGATAGATGACATACCTTTTAAATGTTGTTTGTCCTCACTAGTGTCATTCCCGCTCCGTTCCAAGTCTTATGGGATGTTGAACCTGTAAAAATACATAATCCAACGAAGTGAAAGAAACAATGTATACTTAACAAAGCCTATGTATGTGATCAAAGAGTCATACAATAAAATAAGAACAATTTTATGGGAAAGAAATATATTGTTGTATTAGAAATATGAAAAGGAGAATACAACCGGTGCCTTGATGTTGTAAGGTCCCTTCCAATATTTCCTTGCTTCCCACACACTTCTGCTCCACGGATTATGAGATCAACAAACTATCTTGCTAATGAGAGAGTGGGATCGACTGAGTATGGGATCATATCAACCACTTTGGCAACTGGTTCAACTAAGGACGTGACCAGATTGACCACCTGATCAACCAGACTAATCGATGAACGGAATGGGTTGATCATTCCATCAACTACAGGTGGGTCGAGAACTTGACTCTACATTTCTTCCACCCAACGATATCATGACTAGTTGACGGGAGGTCATCATCATGTTGTTCAAATGCTGACAACACGGGATGGCGAGGGTGTGTAGACCATGCTCCTGTAACCTTAGATAGACCAACACAATCTTTAAGAAGATGGCTACCTTACAAAGCCTACAAGGGTACTTGGGTTTACAGGTTGTTTGGGTGATCTTGACATCGTCAACACTCCCAGCACGAGTAGCAGTAACTGGTTGTTTTCCAACATGTCTAGCAGTGGTTGGAAATTTGGACCCTTATTTATTTTTCTTCTTCTTATTCTTCCTTTTCTTCTTCTTCTTATCCATCGGGTTACTAGCTTCAGATCTTTCACTCAGTGAAGAAGATGAAATGAAAGAAGAACTTTCAAGTGGAGAAGGTAAATAAGATCTTACCGGTGAAGAAGGTGAAGGATCAACATGAGGTCGATTTTCTTGGGGGGAAGTGCTTACAACCAAATTACTTATTGCATTTGGGATTACCAAAGTGGAAAACAACCATACTGACAATCCAATCGTGAGACCTGGAAGGCTCAAAGTAGCGATGTAAGGAGGACCAACATTTCCATAAGAAGGAAAAACAAAAGGTTCCCCTGGAGCAGGGGTTGCTTCATTGGTCGTTCCGGGAACTGACACCATTAAACATAGATCCAACCTAGAGTATGCTAGGGAAAATAAACAACACACGCTAAAAATATAGGAAGCAAGCAAACAAACAAAACCTTCTGACAATGAACGCACTAGTTGGTGATGAAATCCAATGTCGTGAGAACAATGTAAAAAGGGGATGAGATAGAGCGGGTGGAAAAGTTACGTTGATGACCTGCTTAACGGACTTATGCATTGGTGCAAGCTCCCACACATAATCATGGGTATACCCTCCAAGAAGCCCGAGTGAGTTTGGCCAACATCAATTCCATGTACCGTGAAGACTTGCCCATCCACAGTCACCTTGTGTAAAGACCCTAAAGAGATAGGCTACTAAGGTTGCCAATTACGACAATGATGCTTGGGAAAGCAGTCGATAGTTCGATCCACGCGCAAGGGTAGGGTATCTAAGCCCGAAATCGCCTCGAGAAGGTCCACACGGGATTTTCTTCTCAAGTGACCCCCAATAATATGCGCAATCTCTACACAGAGATCAACAAAGCAGGGTGAGTAACTCTGTCGGCCCTAATGCGATCTCGTGATTGAACCTTGTGTTAGAAGGGCTTCCCAGAAAAAAATGTAGCAAGTGGAATTAACTCTCCCTATCACAAGATACTATGTTTGTTTGCATCTTTGGAAAGCTATCTTTCACACCTATTCCAAATCCCTACAACTAATCTAATGTAGGTTTGCTACTAGAAATATATAAAAAAAAATGTATAATCAATTTTATAAGCACTTTATTTTAAGGCTATTGTTACTCAAGAGGAAAATCGCGTGTACTAAATGATGTTTTGACTAACTCTAAACAATGCAAAGAAATGAGAATGCAAATATTTCACTTCGATGAAAGCTATATTACGAGAAGGAGAAAACGTTTATCATTCCCAGATGCACAATGTCCCAAAAATGTTATTAAACTCATCAATATTAATATCTTCAAGAAATGAGCCAAAGAGACTGTACACCAATTCACAATTCTTGCCCCCCCCCCTCGACCATGAGGGGGAATTTTTTTTAGAATTCAAGACCAAAAAATGCCAAAAACCATGCAATTTCGCTACTTCAAATGCAAGGATGCCCCCAATCTAATGCAAAGCAAGAAATTAAAATTTTTTGTTTCAAAGAGACACTAAAAGCAATAGTGAGTTTCTTCAAAACAAAAGCAACCCAAACTATAATTTTTTTCTTTTAATACGAACTATTCAATAAAAGAAGTGATCTTTCACTAAACAATTCTAAAGAAAAAACAATGTTTTGTAACTGAAAGATACTCAAAGCAAGAGATCAAATCTTTCAAAATCAAACATGCTAAAACAAAGAAAAGAATGGCCAAATGAAAATTCAAAGACTGTCAAGCAGACTGTAATTAGACTACAATCAAACCCAAAAATTCACCCCAAAACCATATCTAAGATCTTGGCAGGGAAAACCACCAAAAGCTAAAAAAATTCCCAATCATCACAGGCTGTAGGATTAACATAGTGTGACGATCCTTGATCGTCGCAGGTAACAGAAGGCCACAGAGAGACGGTGTCGCACTGTCCCAAAAAGCAGGCTGCGATGATCAAATGAAAAATTTTAAAAATAAAAGGCAATAAGGTTTTTCCAATGAAGTTTAGCAGTCAGGGAGTCAATATGGATCTCCTAGTGACTCAGAAAACAGAACCCAAGCAATCAAAGCAAGAAAGCAAGACAAACTAGGAAAACAATATGTTTCCCCAGTATGGTCGCCAATTTTGTTATCGGACAAATCGGTAAGTGCGGACACAAACAAATCTCCCTAGTTTCACCCCGAAACTAAAACAAAACAAGACAAAATATAAAACTTTCCCTAAGTTTTAATTATCAAGCATACTAACTAACAAGAGATATATGACATACCTTTTAAATGTCGTTTGTCATCTCTAGTGTCATTCTCTCTCTGTTCCAAGTCTTATGGGATGTTGAACCTATAAAAAGACATAAGCCAACGAAGTGAAAGCAACAATGTATACTTAACAAAACCTATGTATGTGATCAAGGAGTCATACAATAAAATAAGAACAATTTTATGGGAAAGAAATATATTGTTGTATTAGAAATATGAAAAGGAGAATACAACCGATGCCTTGATGCCTTGATGTTGTATGGTCCCTTCCAACAGTTCCTTACTTCCCACACACTTCTTCTCCATGGATTCTGAGATCAACAATCTATCTTGACAAAGAAAAGCTCGAAGCCAACATACAAGCTCCAAAAACTCCAAGCTACAAAACTCAAGAACTTTCCAACTCCAAAGCTAGCCACCTAAATTTCCCATGAGAACTCCTCTCCTTTTATAGGATGAAAAGGATAGGGTGAGGAGGTTAGGATAATGCCAAGAGATCAAGGATGTGACTCAGATCCAAACCAATCGGAGGCCGACTCACCCTTGAAGCTTCTCTTCTAGAAGAATCGTGAAGATGCTATTTTTCCTTCGTACGAAAATCGTTGCACCCTTAACATTGAGAAAACTGTGACGACGTTGCAGGAAACTGTGGTGAAACCTATGACGATCCTAGATCGTCGCACCCTTAACACTAAGCAAGGTGCGACGATCATTTTTCTAAGGTTTTTGACAAAGGAAAAGTATAATTCCATCTCTCTGGGAAAATGTATCTTCATTCTTCTTCTGGGATTCAGGCCATTGATCCTTCTCAAGAAAAAGGATTGGTTTACATCATTAACAGTCATAGGGGTGATGAAAATAATGTGTAACACCTGGGGGGTGAATATTCAACTGAATTGAATCCAAGAGAACCAATTGTGCCAAAACCCAATTCCCGGGCAAAGCAAGGTGACAGAGCTTGGAGGCGAAATGTTGCAGGCCTGGGCTAAGTTGGATAGATATCCAAGGGGAGGACATGAATATAATGCATCCACTCGTACTCAGCATCCGCCTCCTGCCATTAATCAACAAGACCTCCATTAAAATGACGTGAGGGAGATGTCCTCCCTGTTGAAATATTGTAACTGCAAAGATAATTCTATTTATTATTGGTGTATTATTCATTAGATCAATCCCCTTTTGTGGATTGATCATGTCAGGTATTGTAAATGACCAAATCCCCTTTTGCAGATTGGTCAAACCCTAATTGTAATATGCTAAATGAGAATTCGCCCCCCATAATATATTAAAGTGGTTATAACCACCCAAAATGAGAAGTTGGCCCTGCTAGTGAAAAGATAGTTCAGTTCAACACCTGCCAAATTGTATAAACAAGAGAGGCCAACGCCCCATTTGTTCACTCACTCACTTGATCATCAGAGCGCAAGTTTGGAGCTGCAGTTGGAGAAGAAGAGAGAGAGAGAGAGGCGCACTACTTGGGAGAGGACTTTCTGTATTGTTTGTTTTATTCTCTTGGCATTGTATTGGCTATCTATATTAAGGAAGTTTTTGCTCGGTTTTCTCCCCCATGAGGGTTTCCTAGGATAATTGATGTGTCTCTTGTGATTGTGTATTTCTCAGTGATCCTATCTATGTTATGGTTATCTAGTGAATTGAAAAGAAACCTGATAATAGCTTAAACCTTAACATGGTATCAAAGCTAAGCTGAAGTGAGCATCTTTCAAAAGAAGAAGAAAAATGTCATTGTTGTCATACATGAAAATTAGGGCTTTTTATTGAAGAATATTTTCAACCTCAAAACCATCTAGAAAAGTGCGCCCTAACCCAAGGAATTCTTTTCCACCTTCAATGCACCTTTTTTAGTGGGTAGATCTCCCGGAAAGTGAAACCCTAGTTTTCACAAAGTACCAGAAAACCATAAGTACCAGAGTACCAGAAGTACCAGAAAACCAGAAGTACCAAAAAACCAGAAGTACCAGAGTACCAGAAGTACCAGAAAACCAGCAGCACCAATCCAGAAATTCGTTGCTCAAGTTTGAGGGGGTAAAATTTGGATTTTCAGAAATCTGATTGCACCAACTTACTCGCCTCAGCTTAGCGCATCTATCCCCTGGATCAGAATTTCAAAATTTGAAGTTTGAAAAATTAGGGTTTCCTCATAAAACCCTAAGTTGCAGTTGCAGTCTCAGAACCAGTTGCAGTATCAATCACAGTGGCAGTACTAGTTGAGGTATCACCCGTAGTACCATTTGCAGTCACTCTTGAAGTTTTTAAGAGTTGGTGATCATTGTCACTGCTACCAGATGGTGCCACTACCTGCAAATGCTATCAGAGGTATGTACTCACATAAGTTTAAATTGTTAAGCTTTAAAGGGTATTTGCAGGAGAAGGGATCTCTTTCCATAGATCCAGAAGGATCTCAACATCCAACACATTCAGAGGAATTATGAAACCCAGGTGTGATTATTCGGATAAGCATCTATTTGTTATGGCATTATTTTGATCAGTGTTGCATGTTGTAGCTCTGACCATCATACTAACCTTTGGTCAAAATTAAAGTCAAGGTATTAGATGGATTAAAGTTGAGATCATAGAGTTTATTCTCTAACCCAACCTTCTGTCAAGATAGCATATTGTCTTAGTACAAGAAGACAGGTTGAAGAAAACACTCGTCATCTTGAGTGAAGAAGACTTGGATGAAAAGTAGCACACTCATTCTTGAGGACAAGGCCCAAGGTTCCAGGTTTGATTAATTAAGTTGATAAGATTCAAATTTACACATGACAAGTTGATAACTAGTCTTTGAAAAGTACTATACCCGTTAGCATGTGATCATATTAAGATAAATGCTAAATGTAATCATTTTCCTGATACAAACTAACATCTCCTCTAGGAGAAATATCTTGTGTTAGTTCCAGGTTGCCATGGAGGAATGTTTGATCACAACACTATAAGAGTGTTGACCTCATTTCATATTGTATTTCTTACTTTTGATCTTTACTTCATATAGTTCACAAGTGATAGCTATAAATGAGCTACTGTAATGATTATTCGTGCTATTGTTTTATCTACTATTATCAAAAGAGTATTATTCTTGCTTGTTGACCTTGTTTCAGGTCACAGGTGATAAACCTGAGGAAGCTATAGTGAAGTTTGTTGAAGGCAACATATTATATGAGACATAAATCAGACTATGTACATGACCATATACACTCATGTACCAAAGAAGATGAAGAAGAAGCTATCTCTTTAGATTCAGAGTATATCATATGAAGATTGATTGAAAGGAGCAGAAGGCTCCAAAGATGACTGAACATTAGAACGGGAAGCAAATCTCGTTTGAATCTTGACTTTGTCTTTCATATTTAGACTTGGTATTCAACACCAAGTATACCTTATAAGAGATAATGAAGTCCTTGTAGACTCAGAAGAAATCGAGAGTAACCCTGATCTCAGAAAGGATTAGATGAAGAGACAACTTACAGGATTGGGAGACAAATGTTGTGAGAAGACTAGATAGTAGCTTCATAAACTTCTAGGAGATATGAAATCTCTTGGGAAGATTCCCTTGTTTCAGTAACAGAGAAGGAAGCCAGTCAGAAAGACTATGATATGGATTCTTCTGTGAGACTAGAAGAGAAGTCAGTATTGTCTTCCAAGATTGATCTATGCATATCAAGCATGTTGCAGATGTACAAAGCCTAATGTGTGTCTAGAGGATTCTTCCAGCAAGAGGGAGAAGACTATGAAGAGACACTTACTCCAGTAATTGAAGAAATAGTTCCAATATTTATGAAGACAACCAGAACAACCATGATTCATATATAGTATGAGATGCAAGGGGAGCAATCCCCATATTTAAAATTGAGTTGCAGTTGCTGCATTACATCAGTTGGGTCATGGATACATGACTATGATGAAATATAGTGTTACCTCCATGAAAGAAGAAGAGCTATCTCCAGTATCAGTTATTGAGCCACTCAGTGTCAGATGAAGTTGTTGCCATGATAGAGTAGAGGAATTACTCCCAGATTTCAGCAATCACAGTGAGAATGGAGCAATCATTCTCAGCCTTAGAGCAGGTGCAGGTGCAGAGTCCCAGTTCCATAAGGAACAATTGCAGAAAGAGGAGAGGACATACTCTTAATTAGTCAGACAGATAGTGCTTTGCAGAGAGCACACAAAGCCAGCACATGATTGTGCATATTTGAGTTGCAGCTGAGCAAATGTACCAGATTGGTACAATGTAATGAGAAACTTTGATTTGTAGATTGAAGATAGAAAGACTCATGTCTGCCAGTTGACAGAAGCTTTGTACGTGTTGAAGCAAGCTCCTAGAGCTTGGTATGGAAGAATTGACAGTTTCTTGACGAGCTTGGGCTTTACCAAGAGTAAAGTTGATTCTAACCTTTATCTCAAGGTTATGAATGATGAGCCAATGATGTTACTACTATATGCATATGTTGTATCCTTGACAAGATGAAGAAAATATGATCGCAGATTGCAGAAGAAGCTCACCATAAAGTTTGATGGAAGACCTAAAAGCATTATCTCTTAGGTCTTAAAGTTTGGTAGAGCATAGAGAAGATCTTCCTTAACTAAGGGAAGTATGCGGTTAAAATTGAAAAGGGTTGACATGTTGAAATGCAAATCCATGTACACACCCATGGAAACGAAGTTGAAGCTCCTGGTAGATACCTCGTCATAATTGGTTTATGTTACTCTGTACAGACAAATTATTGGTTCAATGATGTATTTGACGAATACCAAGCTAGATATATGTTTTTCCTTGAGTCAGTATCTGGTAGAACCCAGACGTCTTCACATTGTTGCTGCAAAACATGTGATGAGGTACCTTAAGGGTACATTAGATTGTGGTCTCAGTTATGATGGAGATCACGACTTCAGACTGAGTGGGTACACTGATTCAAATTGGGTTGGACGTGTATCTGATAGAAAGAGCACTTCAAGATGTTGTTTCAGTCTAAGGTCATCCATGATCTCATGGCAGAATAGGAAGCAATTCAGCATTGCTCTGAGCACGACAGAAGTGGAATACATTGTTGCATGTTCCGCCAGTTGTGAAGCCATATGGCTTCAAATGTTAGTGACCGATCTATTTGATATGGAGATGGAATCCACCATGATTCTATGTGATAACAAAGTTGGAGAACCATGTGTTCCATGATAAGTCGAAGCACATAGAGATCCGGTATCACTTCACCCATGATATGAAGCAGAGAGGAGCTATAAAACTCCAATATGTTGAAATAGATGAATAGGTTGCAGATGCGTTAACCAATCCTCTATCTCATGTAAAGTTTGATCACTTTCGAGACAAGCTTGGTATAGTCTGAAAGGACCTCCCTCGAAAGGGGGAGTAGTGTTGATGATACAATGGTATCCTGATTAGTAGTGGTAGCTCCATTATGATTTTATAATCCTAGGGAATCTTATGATTCCTGGGCAGATCCCAAAGGTCCAGTAAGGATGGTATGTCAGAGTACCACGTGGTAGCTTCGTTGGGATTTTATATCCTAGGGAATCTTATGATTCCTGGGAAACTCCTTAGGGACTGTCAGAGTACCAAAAAATGTTGTTGCTGCCAGACTTGTGCTGTGATGCCAGCTTCATGTTGATGATGTGCCAACTTAATTGTTGTGATGATGTGCCAGCTTAATTGTTGTGATGATGTGCCAACTTAATTGTTGTGATGATGTGCCAGCTTAAATGTTGTGATGATGTGCGAGCTTAATTGTTGTGATGATGTGTCATCTTAATTGTTGTGATGATGTGCCAGCTTAATTGTTGTGAAGATGTGTCAGCTTAATTGTTGTGATGATGTGCCAGCCTCGTGTTGTGATGATGTGTCAGCCTCATGATGTGATTATGTGTCAGCCTCGTGTTGTGATGATGTGCCAGCCTTGTGTTGTGATGATGTGGCAGCCTCGTGCTGTGATGATGTGGTAGCCTCGTGTTGAAGACTCTTAGCCCAATGCTGATGTTGATGATGCTCCATCCTTTGTGTTGTGTTGTTTTTGTTATTGATGATGATGATGTATCAGTGTTATACTAATCCATGTTGATGCAGATGATGATGATGCCACTTCAGCTTCTTGCTGAAGATGATGATGCCACTTCAACTTCTTGTTGAAGATGATGATGATGATGTTACTTTAGCTTCTTGCTGAAGATGATGTTGATGATGCCACTCTAGCTTCTTGCTGAAGATGATGATGATGATATTATTTCAGCTTTAATGTTGAAGATGATGATATTACTTTAGCCTCATGCTAAAGATGTTGATGATCTTACTTTAGCCTCATGTTAAATAAGATGATGATGCTACTCCAGGTCCTTGATGTGAATGATGATATTGATGATGAGAAAAACTTCCGATGATTTATAGATATGCCAGTCAATGTTCCAAGATGTTGTTGCCCTCTCTCTCTCCGATGTTGTTGTAGAATACCCTTCTTGTTAAGGGGGAGTGTTGAAATATTGTAACTACAAAGAGTATTATATTTATTATTGATGTATTATTCATTAGATCAATCCCCTTTTGTGGATTGATCATGTCGGGTATTATAAATGACCAAATCCTATTTTGCGGATTGGTCAAACCCTAATTGTAATATGTTAAATGATAAGTTGGCCCCCATAATATATTAAAGTGGTTATAACCACCCAGAATGAGAAGTCGGTCATGCTAGTGAAAAGACACCTCATTCAGCACCTGCCAGATTGTATAAATAAGAGAGGCCAATGCCTCAATTGTTCACTCACTCACTTGATCATCAAAGCGCAAGTTTGGAGCTGCAGTTGGAGAAGAGAGAGAGAGAGGCACACTACTTGGGAGAGGATTTCCTGTATTGTTTGGTTTATTCTCTTGGCATTGTATTGGCTATCTATATTAAGGAAGTTTTTGCTCGATTTTCTCCCCCGTGAGGGTTTCCCAGGATAAATGATGTGTCTCTTGTGATTGTGTATTTATCAGTGATCCTATCTATGCTATGGTTATCTAGTGAATTGAAAAGAAACCTAATAATAGCTTAAACCTTAACACTCCCTTCCTTTGCAAGATATTAAGGTCGCCCTCCATTCAAGACTGAAGTGAGGGACGATGACTGGCCATATTTATGGATGAGTTAACGAGAAGGATGTGTGGCCTCCTTTTGCTACGTGGCACCCCATCTAGGGCCTCAAACTAATTATATTACGTACAATATGATTTTGGTTAGATATTAAATAAATTTTGCATAATCTTTCTCCTTAACTCTCTTAATTTAATAATTATTTTTCTATATATTTTTAATAGATTATGTATTTAATCAATTATGTGCTTAACTTTACTTATATTTTATGTTATTATTGATGATAATTATATATTTGTTATACTAATATAAAATATAATTTAAAAAAAAATATCATATTTTATTTTAACATTCAAATGTATATAAACATTTCACAAAAGCAAAATTGCTTTGAAATGAAGTTGAATATATAGTTTTTTTTTTAATGTACAATGTCAATTACTTTGTGAAAGTGCAACCAAGTGGAATTGGGGTCAAGGAAATTCAAACTAATTATATTACACACAATATGATTTTTTGGTTAGATATTAAATAATTTTTGCATAATCTTTCTCTGGAACTCTCATAATTTGTTAATTATTTTTCTATATATTTTTAATAGATTATGTATTTAATCAATTATGTGCTTAACTTTACTTATCTTTTATGTTATTATTGAAAATAATTATATATTTGTTATAATAATATAGAATATAATTTTAAAAAAATTATCATATTTTATTTTAACATTCAAATGTATATAAACATTTCACAAAAGGTAAAGACAAAATTGTTTTGAAATGGAGTTAAATATATAGGTATTCTTTTTTTTAATGTACAATGTCAATTACTTTGTGATCATTTTTTTTTTATCTTTTTTATAGTAAATATTAAATTTCACATCATTATAATATAATAAATAAGTTATTTATCTCCCGGATGGGGTGTCACTTGGACAGAGTCCGAGGATACATGGAACCAAGCGATCAAGGGAGTTATTAACCCTGATCGCCAGCCCACAGCCACTAACTATCACATGGCTCATACCATGAGGAAAGTTATGGTAGTGCGCCTCGACAGATAGGTCGGGTTAATGGCCGCACGAGCAAGCCAGACTAGGCGTACCAAGCCTAGGCTGGATGTCAACTCGACTTTAATGGATAGAGGGGTTGTCAAGGCTGTCAACTCATGGGCGCGTAGTAATAAACAGGCTCTCGCCCTGGTGTATTCTTACATTCTCCATCCACCCTGGTTAGTGCTCTTCGACTCTTCTGAGTGCTTCGATATTGTTGTCCTCTACATTTTTTTCTTAGGTGCTCTCACCACCTACCCTTGCAATTGTGTTAGCTCTGATACCGTCTCCCTGCTACACTCGCAGGGCCCTCATAAGGTCCTTCTCTGCAATTCCACCAGTGGCCTCTCCCGCTTTTCCCAGCACCATCTCTCTGCCTCCCTACCCATAGCCCAACGCCTCCACACTCTTCCCAGCATTCCCAGAGAAAGAAGGAAATCCAAGAGGGGTGCGCGTTATTACAACACCCTCTCAAGACACAATCGACTATCCCCCTCCCAACTGGCTCTCATTGCCCATTTCACAAGCCCACGACACACCAACAAGAGGTCGCAGGAGGCACCTCTGTCCACCCCTCTTAAGCTCCATGGCGTCATCCTGGTGAAGGAGGAAGCGTCACCTTCATGTGCGCACATTCCTCTGTCCACCCCTCATGTTCTCCATGGCCTAAGCTCGGTTAAAGAGGAAGATCCACCTTTGTGCATGCGCATTCCTCTAGCCACCAGTCTCTTGCCCTCCCCCAAAAAAAAACTCAATCCACAAGCCCCCCACTACGAAGATGGTAGCTGTAGGGTGGAGGAGAAAATCCCCACAAGCTGGCAAGTGGAGGAAAACACAGTGACTTCCAATGAAAAAACCATAGATGTCACCAACGAGGAAAAGGAGGAGGAGGAGGAGGAGGAGCCCCAACAATTTTCAAATCACCTCACGAAGGAGCACCTCTAACTCATCTTTGAAATCAGGGAGAAATAGGATGATCAGATGCACTCTCAACGCATCCTTGGCCAAAGAATGTACATTCTATTCGATGCACTAGAGGATGCTCCTGCGCGAACTTGATGCCCAACATGCAACCAACAGTTCACCCTGGTCTACAACATCCATGGACAACCAGGCTCGACAATGGAGTGAAGTCTCCAGGTTACTGTTCTTCGTTAATTCCAGTTGCAGGGTTAATTTCTTAGTTTACTATCGCAACAGACTAGAAGGACACACCGTTTTCCCCTCTACTATTTATGTAATTTTTTTCATAACAATCATGTTAATAGCTGGTCTTAGAGGCCACCCGAATATTGTTCACACATTTTTGTTTACACATATAGGATGCAAAATTTTGTTAAACCAATTTTGTTCAAACAATTCTAGCTTACAGGATGATGTGTCGAACTCAGAGCATCTAAGAGCCACCTATTCTGGTTTCCCTTCTGTGGGAGAACATGTGGCTCACACTTGGCATTGTATAGCTTACATATGTTATTAATACAAGGATCTACTTTTATTTACAAAAAAATAAATAAATAAGTTATTTATAAAAGAAATTGTGAAAAACATTATAAGTTGTTATCTATAAAAATAAATCTTAAATGGTTGTGAATATTTGTTTGAAATTGAATGAACAAAGTTATCATATAATTGTAAGTAATTGTCTAAAACTTTAATTATGTCTTGAATTTGTTTGAACATTTTCTATAAAGTGAGTGTAACATATAATATTGTCTATATGCAAGTACATCCATAATCAAGATTAAAAGAAATTATTTCACAAGTACACTTATTTATGGAGTATCTCTTTCACCATTTTTCTTATTTCGTACCAAAACATATAAAAATAAGATAAATTTTGTGATAACTTTGTGAATAGATGAGACTCTAGTATAAATGCACATCTTCAACTCCCATCCTCACATAAGTGAAGGTGTGCACAATTGCACATATTCACCATATGGGGGAATTGAGGTGAAGGTGTGCATTTGTGAAAAATGTTTCTTTCATAATGATGAGGGGTAAAGGTATACATTGTGCACTTGGGAGGGTGGGAGCTAGGGGGTGAAGTTGCACTTTTGTGCAGAAAGCACCCCTAGGATGGTGGGGAGTGAAAGTATGCATTGTGCACACATACAAACCTTCGCTCCCTAATGAACCACCATCCCAATGTTTGAAGGGGAATATACTATGAACAAAATTAGGTTGTTATTTAATTAGTGGAAGTGGAATCCCAACTAGGAGATTGTAAAAAGGTCATGGAAGAATGCCCATGATTTCAAACAGAGCTATTTTTTTTTTCAAATTATGTTTTTAATAATTCAAACTAACTTCAACAATATCAATTCGAGTGACATCGTCAAATCCTTCCTTCCACTTATGGTATATGGTTATGTTAGAAGTAATTGGAAATTATCTAGGCAAATTTTTTAATAATCACTTAAGCCAAAGTAGTATAGGAAGCTTGACCCATCCCAAAATCTACGTAAAGTTTGTCCTATGAAAAGGTACCTTATAATATTATTAAAAATGTGATGTTTCTTGATGGACCCATGCATTGGATATTGAGAACATGACTTTCAAGGGTCGAGTTTGTGTAAAGATAGATCATTTGAAAGAAGATTGCATAAAGATACATCTGTCTCTAGCTAAGAAGGGGAAACTAACAAATCCAATAGATCACAAGACCAAATGATGAAGATGAAAATAAAGTAGATGCACTCAAGTCTATAGCTCCAATAAAATAACATAGTCCACCCTAAAAGGAAAGTGCTATTGATAAAGGTAGAAACATGACCAAGGAATCCTAACATTAATTTCCTTTTGTCCCTCTAGTTGTGAAGGGTAGACACAAACCAACTATTCAAATTAGGAAAGGGAACCAAACCCTTTGTTCAATCCAATAATGCACTGGAATTAATGTTGTTTTAACATTTATTGGTTGAATCAAAATCT
>ML799719.1:456057-469540 GCA_009831015.1 Picea engelmannii | reverse complement strand
CACAAACCAACTATTCAAATTAGGAAAGGGAACCAAACCCTTTGTTCAATCCAATAATGCACTGGAATTAATGTTGTTTTAACATTTATTGGTTGAATCAAAATCTTATGGTTTGGTTTACCTCATGATAAATTTAGACTATTGTTTATTGTGTTTATGTTTTTGCATTTAATAATGATATGATTTTTCCTCATAATAATATTTGGTATAGTATTTAAAAGGGTTTTAATGATATATTTATTTATAATAATATTTGGTGTAGTGTTTAAAAGGGTTTTAATGATATATTTATTTATGACTGCATAATATTAAGGGTTTTATAGACAATAGCTAGAGTTTTTATTAATAATATATAAGTTAAATTAATGTTGTTTTAACATTTATTGGTTGAATCAAAATCTTATGGTTTGGTTTACCTCATGATAAATTTAGACTATTGTTTATTGTGTTCATGTTTTTGCATTTAATAATGATATGATTTTTCCTCATAATAATATTTGGTGTAGTATTTAAAAGGATTTTAATGATATATTTATTTATGACTGCATAATATTAGGGGTTTCATAGACAATAGCTAGAGTTTTTATTAATAATATATAAGTTATCTTTATATTTATTTATATGTTTTTCAATAATCTTAAAAACACATATTTTTATAATAGACATCTTAAAAGAATATAGGCTATAGGCAAGTAAAACTTTATCAACTTAATAATGAGAAGTACTAATGAGTATACAACAATATCAAATTTATTATTTAAAATGAGTACCAATCTTAAAAACACATATTTCTATAATAGACATCTTAAAAGAATATAGGCGATAAGCAAGTAAAACTTTATCAACTTAATAATGAGAAGTACTAATGAATATACAACAATATTAAATTTATTATTTCAAATGAGTACCAAATCATTATAATGATAATGATAGTAGTTTAATAGGATGTTATTTTCAAATATATAATAAAGAAGATAGTTCTTTGTTGTTCTATTCAAAGTAGTATGAAGTTTCATGCAATAAATTGATGAACGAGATGTTGACACCTACATGCTCATGGATGATATACATGGGGAAGGCACTTTACCTTAATTGTACTTTAAAACACATACTTATTGATCATCATAGATTATCATTCTTTGTATTATCGTGATTGTATTATGATGCCTACTTTATCTATTTACTTCCCAAATAGAAAAATCTTCATAAGTTGGATTCTTACCGTATACGTCAATGATTCAAATCATAGAATCAAATAAAATATGAGATGTATGGACTACATCTTAATCAAATCATTGGTAAGTATTAGCATGAGTAGCCTAACACACATAGGCATGTATGTAATTGTAGCTATTTAAATTTACTATAACATGTACCTGTACTCATGCACATAGCTACAATTGTTCTTGGATGTCCCTGGAGTTGTTCAAATTTATTATAGCATATTCCCAAGGTTCTCAATGGATTGGATTGTTATAATTTGGAAAAGGTGATGTAAAAAACATTTTTCATTTGTTATTACAATGTTGAAGTTTTTTTAGAAGTAATCAAAATTTTCTATTAACTCTATTTGCAATAATAACCCTTTGTTTACAACCTTGATAATATTTAGTATTTTATTTCTTCTTACTAATTTTGTAGACATGTTTTCAAATTTTTTATTTTATTTTATATTTTTTTACCATTTTCACATATCACGTTACATTTAAGTATAGACATGTAGCTTCATTGTTATTTATCTTATTAGTCCCTGTCCCTGCCCAGCCAAGGGACTATAGCTTTCAGTAACGAGTCAACTATCGTTGACTCATTATTAGTTGGTGCATTCTGTGATATTAATAGGTATGTTTTGGTAAGCTTTTTACACACCTTATCCATGTTTTGGATTATTTTTTATTATTTTCTTTTTAATAAAATTCAAAATTCTTTTTTATTTTATTTACATTTTTTTGATAAGCCTACATCGTATTTTTTTTTTAACCATGGGAACAACAATCTCCCAAGAGTATATCCAACAGCCCGCAAGCCAGATATACCAATGAGACGTCCCGAGTTTCACCGAAGTGAACCTCTATCCTAGGCCTTGTCACAACGGGCCAATATGAGCATCCCTACTCCCGCTGTTTTTGAACTTGTGACCTCCCCGGAAATAACACATGTTCTTAACCATTGGGCCCACTCAGGTGCTCATTAGCCCACATCATATTGACGAGACTAAATAGTCTTGGTGGAGGACAATATTATTTGCCTATTTGTCAGGTTTTATAATTCATTAAAAAAATGATGACATGCTCACACCTGTCTTCACCTATCTTCACCGCCTCAGCTCATGGCTGTCTTCACCGCTTCTACATGCATGGTTACCTCTACCTGCACAACCTCTACATGCACTGCAGTCTTGTATCCCATTATGCACTCTTCACAACCTCTGCTCCTCACCGTCTAGAAATCCAAAGGGATAGCGTCTCCTCACCTCTGCATTAATAAGGTACTGAACCAGTCCATCACGTGTACTGAACCAGTCCAGCTACACGAGCCTACTGATATCTCTTATCTCAACGATATACACAGAGCACACACACCGTTAGGCTATTATGGGCAAAGTAGAAATCAGGCAGGCTGGTATTTTTTCCACATACTACACAAAATCCAATGAACATAGGTAAGTTCTGCATCCAGAGACTTTGCTTTAATTAGAACTTTGCACGGGATATATCATATTTGCAGTAGAAAATGTAAATAAAATTGAAATATTTTGGCATGTAGATTAAATGGCATGTTGCATATCTATAATCATTAGAGTATACCACTATCCGATATCAGAGCTGACGGAATTAAGTTATTATATTTGAAAGCATGGCCTAGAATTCTATAGTCAGGGAGTCTCGCAGGTGACATATACAACCTGGTAGACGTGGTATTTGTGCTTCTTGGCTCTCCCTTCAGCCCAACGAAGCGAAGTATGACTTTAGAACAGTGAGGCAACAATATGAAATCACATCCTATTTCTTCCAGTCCGGTATGTACTTCGTCTATGGTGGTATGATTGTACTCTGGATATGAGCCTCCAAATCTTCCTCTCCCAATTCGAAGTTAGTATGGTCGCCCTTAACAAAAATGTTGTGCAAAATCGAGACGAGAATGTTCTTATCTGGATGAGATAGAGCTGCATAGACATAGTTCTCATGTTACGTATTTAAAATATGCAGTGAATCACAAGTCTAAAGAGTAAGCGTAGATGGAAAACGAAGTGATAGATGTTATCTTACTTTGTCTCGACTTCCGGTAGAAAAACTGGTTAAAGTGGTTGTATGTGCCTTCCTTGTAAGCCCTGGATTACAGATCCATATCAGCCCTGGATTTGAAGTTGACAAACTCAATTTTTTTTTGTCCTTTTCACTCTAAGATCCAGCAATTTTAATCTTTTGATAATAGCCACTTAAGGGGTCAGAATTGGGGGCAGCCGCAACACCTTCTCCGTTTTTTTTCTATAGACTTTCTTCCCGTTTAGACTTTCGTATATGCACCATGTTTTCCTCTAGCTTGCGAAGGGCCTCAATTATATCGACTACCACTTTGTAATGTTTCTTTCGGACATCGACTTTGGAATCGGGTCTGAGAGACATTTTTCCCTCCAAAAAAAAGGAGTGCCTCAAAATTGATCCTGGGAGTCGAAGGATAACATCGCAGCTTTGATACCTGAAAACTGGGGCGTGTGCTCAATTTTATTAAGGGTCTCCAGAACCTGTATTGTGCTTGGACTGGGTTAGAGATCAGTTACCAGGTTTTCGGTTTCCTTTTCGTTCATGGAGGTCTGCCCTCCCTCATTCACAGGTGGATGAAATTATTGTGTTTACAGATGTGTGTCTATTTTATGGACATGTTTTTTTAAAATACGGTGACCATGTGGCATTGAAAAGTTGTCTCAACGTAGAGAATATTTATTTTTAATTTAATTTTTTATATAATTCTATTTTACTAAAAGTTGTTTTTCCACTGCCTGGGCAAGCTCGTCGTCCAATTGTGTTGAGTACTCAACAAACCCTAAAAAATTATGTCACCATTTAATTTTTGGGGTACCACTCGATCTTCGGCTTGGACTGTTACCACTTCAGTATGAAACTGAGGCCTTCACTTATCTCATATGTTTCATGATTGAATTGATTAAAGTTTGCTTGTGTACAACAAAGAACCTTCTTAACTCTGAAAGAGACTTAATTACTACTCAATGAATCGACGACCTAAGATTTTCCCTCGACTCACTTGAGAAATTTGGCATCGGCGAAAGATAAAGGTGGTGAAAATCGTTTGGAAAGTCAAAATAGTCGAGTACTGACCTTCATCGGCGTTGGTTGATGAAAGCGTTTCTTTCCTATGAACAACCCCAGGAAGGATTTCGCCGAAGACCAATCCATTCAGTTTCGGCAGAAAAATGTAATAGTAAACACTGCGTAGAGGTAAGGAGTAAACAATCGATCCTCGATCCCTACAACAGAGTGATGTGACGCAACAAGACGTTTTACCTCCATATGTGTCAGATATGCCACATTCAAAGCTGGTAGTTAATTCTTAGATCACGCATTAGTTACTAATTCGTGCACGAATCAAAAAGATCCGTTAAACCCACCAATACAATGCATCTTCTCCCGCGCCTCCGCCGTCAACCAGTTAAGGTTTATTTGCAGAAATTCGAGGGTAATTTATTTTGAATTTACATTTATTATTCGTATTAACTGATTGATATGACTGGTAGTACCTCTCCAGTTATATCATGTTCGAGTCATTGTGCATGGTCCCATTCTGTGTAACAAGAAACTCGGAACAAACATAAGAGTGAAGCCAACAACCCGGAAGAAACACCCAAAGTTCAGTGAGTATTAAGAAATTATCTTAGCAAGCATTACATGTATGTATCTGCTAATGGTTTTCATCCATTCCGTTGTTATATGTCCACACCCAACCTTGCTCTGTACGCATGTTCAAAAGACATTTTAAATTGCAGGAACAATGCCTCCAAAGAATCCTTCCACCAGGAAATCGTCGAGAGCCCCTAAGCTGCAAGAATCAGAAGTAGGAGAAGGCTCCTCCCCATCAGTTGCGAGACAATTAGAATTTGCTCCCAAGCCAGTATCTGTCATTAAGAGAATCACCAAGGAGCCCTTTTTCCAGCGCCCAGCTTTCGGAGACATGGAGGCAAGATGGCATTTCCTCGCTGGGAAGAAGTTTTCAAGAAAATTAAGAAAGAAGAACCCCTCGAATATACCCCACATAGTGATCCTGACACAAGGAAGCTCGACGACGAGGTCCTCCCCAACATTCGCAAGGCATATCTGCACATGGTGGCAAGCCGACCTCCGGTCTTTCCTTGCATTGAGCTCCTGAATTGGATCATTGACATGCTGACGCCCAAAAATGTTTGATTAATGATGATAATGGCGAATGCGTCGGAGTCTTCGTGCCATCAGAGGTTCAAAGTTACTATAAGCTCAAAGATTCTGAGCTAAAACTGAGCACTAATTTTTCCCTGAGTTTCTATGTGTCACACGATACCAACAAAATCATGGCGTCTTGGTGGAGAGAAGACAAAAAAATCACAAACCGAACTGTTGAAGTATCCAACAACCAATCTCAAGGAACCATACATATATCTCATGGATCTACTCTGCAGGTTACATGGGGAGAAAGACTACTCCCGGTTTTCAGAGGCTTGGATGCCTCTGGCTTTTACAGTCACCATTTCAGACACAAGCTTCAATTGGGGTGCCATCTTCTCCAAGAAGTTGAGCACCTACATAAGACAGGCTAAGGTGCCAAAGGAGGGAGATACCTCCGCTTTCTACATGGCCTTGTATCTACTGGACGCCATCTGTGCCAGGAACGCTTTCTCTGGGATGAACCTGAATTGGCACTCTTCGGAGCTCGTGGTCCATGTATACTTCAACATCCTATGGGAAAACAGGTACAAGAAATCCTATGTTGTTATCTATGATCAGTTTATTACACGCATGTACTTCTTGCTCTTCGGGAAAGAATGCCCTAGATTGTCAGATGAAGCAAAGAAGTTTATAGCCAAAATTGGCCACTGGTATTTAGATGAATGAGAAACCTACATGGTTTTCGGCACCACAGGGGCACCCCACTTATTACCCATTTATGTTCCCGACCAGCTAGTGTTAGGGGAAATTTGCTATCAAACAACTCGCATGATAAACAACTCAGGCTAGGTCAATCGGAATTTCGGTTCCAAACTGGATGATTTTGCAAACACGATGCAAAGGGATTGGTTCTACAGCACGCATCACAGGTATCATCCTGTTGGCCCTATGCCCATGACCAGTTTGAGGATGAAATTTTTATAGAGAACGCTCAAGACTGGAATGTGGTGGCGTCCAGAAAAGTTGATCCTCGAGGAACCGGGTTTAGAGCTATGAGCTACGAAGAACAGGCAACGTTCCTGGAGTAGGCAGTTCAAGAAATTAGACTACACCCGGAAGGAGCAGTTGCATATGAATTTGATGAAGGAATAATTGATCCTGAAGAAGACATTGAAGCTGCGGGAACTCATCGGGAATCCCTGGTACAAATTAGGGATCTCCTGGAAGATCAAGCTGCAAAAGAAAGGTATACATTGTTATATCAACAAACCGAGTTGTTGATGAAATGGATGTGGGATGACCCGTATCTTTTCATAGGACCTACAGTTTTAACTGTTGTCCAAAGTGTCCCGATGGAGCTGAACAATCCTAGGTCCATAGTCCTCGACAATGCCCATGGGTTAAGAAACCCTGAACCTGCAACATCGTTGATCAATCCTTCAGAAGAAGGGACAACTCAACCAGAGACAGGTCGGGTCTCGATAAAGACACAAGCACCCAATCCCTTGAGAACTCTTATACATATTTACAGTGACGATGAGAGTCTGGAACCTGCTCACGACACCCAGGTGCCACTCCAAGAGGAAAAAGCTCCCGAGAAAACCGCTTCCCCTGAGCTCGAGGTCCAAGACAAGCAGGTCTTACAAAAGGAAATAGGGTCCGAAGGTGGCCTCGACACAAGAGAGTCCAAAAAATAGGAAGCAGAAGCAAGACCGAGTGACAAAACTCCACAAAAGGAAATTGGGAGTTCTATGGCCGACGAGCAAGTAAGCGATGAGTCTATACCCAATGCCTCCATTATGCCCAATATTCAAATCCCCGATGAATGACAAGTAGAGGCCAGATCTACAAAACAGAGTGAAGAAGTTCGAGAGCCCACTCCTGAGAAAATATACACCGTGGGTAGCCTAAGAAACAACCTCACATGGGGAGATCAATAGATACCAGAACTGGTAGACAAAGTAGCAGACATCTATGCGATCTCCTACGATCAAAAGAGGAAGGCCATCGTTAAAAGGACCGCAAAAATATGAAGGATCACTTTAGATCAATCCATCGTGGTTACCACAGAAGAGAACTTAATCATCACTGCAGATGCTCACACGTCCGAACTGATCGGCGTAGGAAAATCCCTCTCAGATGCCACTCAAGATAGAGCCAGGAGAGATGAAAAGGAACTAGCCGACACCTGGAAAGAGCTTGAACACCTGCGCCATCTTTTCAAATACTATAAAGGAGATACACAGACCATTTTGTATCTGAAGGATGAGTTCAACAGAGTTTATAACGAGTTCAAGAAGGAAAGACACCTGTTAAAAGAGAACATAGTTGAGTTCCAGGAGGATACTCTCATGGCACTCGCGACATGTAAAGAAATGGAGAGGTGGCACGAAAATTCACAGCAAGCAGTAGAGAGACTCGAATACATTGAGGCAGTCCAGTAGGGTCGAGAAAAGGAAAATCATGGCATTCAGTTGGTTGGAAAAAGTAGTCTCGACCGCATGAAGAAATCTGTCGAATACTGGGTGAAGATGACCCAGGACCCACACCGATAAATCCAAGAGCAACGGGCCAAGTGCCAGAAACACTGGGGTAAAATTAATAATGTGATGAAATATGTCGGTCTCCCCGAATTCGGCACCCTCGGTGAATTCACTAACCTGAGTGATATGTTCAAGACACACTCCATACAAGACTCGCTTTGGGCCGAAGAGTACGCAAAGGTCACCGATGCAAAGCCACGGCAAGTGCAACAATTCATGGGACACCCAATCAGAGCTCGAGCCATGATACAATATCTGAACTCCATTTTGGTAAATGTTGACCCAAAAATCTGCTCTGGTCTCAACATGGTGTTTTACACAATTACTTCTCCATAAACGCCCCTTAGTGCTATGGTTCCAGTCAATGACAGTGGCGGGGGTCATAGTTACTATGGCCTCTGCCCTTGAAAGAGTATCAGTTGGTTGTCTTCAGGGAATAATGGAACTTCCCATGACATTTCTTCCTCATGTCAAGGTTGTTTGGTTTATGTTTCATGAGCTAAACACACACTTTACAAGAATTTTAACGTTGTTCCCCTTTGCCCATCATTAGGCATGTCCCTTGGGGACGAGGTCCTTATGCAAAGAATAATATAAAATCTTGTAATGATTCAGGGAATACAATGATTCCATGTGTTAGGCATCAGGACAAGCTTTCCAATGGGCTATCATGAGCCTGATTTCGAGTCCGTATGACCCCATACAAGGGACGCAAAGTCAACGTCACCCGAGTGGCCAAAACCAATAGTTGTGACTTCCTGGTATGATTCTATTCAGATTATGGTATCAAAAGGAAAATCAAACCCATACATGGTGTAGGTAAGTGTGATACCTTTCCAACGGTATATCCCATGCTTGGTTTCGACCGTCGGTTGGTAAGAACGAGCTTTCGCAAGTTCATGACCACTTTCAGACACCAAATTGGTTGCAGTGCTTCAGAGTTTAAAATTGGTGGGTAAAGAGTTCTAAATCAGAGATTTAGAGATTCCACATTTTAATAGACTCATATACCTTTCCAACGGATTCTCATTTGCCTCATTCCAACCTCAGATGGCCCGGTTAGAGCTGTCACAAGGTGATCAATTATTTTGGGCAAATGAGGCCCCACCAACTCGCATGGCAGGGTTTCATAATAAGTAAGACAGTCATTAATGACCCTAGCGCAAATATATATTGTCACCTTGTTGAAGTACTCATCGATACCTTTCCGATGGTACCTCATTTGCCTCGATTCGATATCGTATGGCGATTTGACACCTTTTGCAAGATTGGGTGTCATGTGGGACCACCAGCAAGTCAACAGTTTTAACTGACCACTGTTCTGGGCCGAATTTGAGGGCTGAGGTGGAATTATCTCAAGTTGGTGACGACATATTCCCGACGGGATCATCGATACCTTTCTAATGACGTGCCCTGCGTTCGATTCAGACTTTGTCTCATTGGACAACATTTTTGGGCTAAGTCAATAGCAGCATGGTCAAAATCAAAGTCAAAGTCAAACTTTGACTTGCACATTTTTCCAAGAAATATTTAAAAATTATTTGGAAAATTTTATTAAATTTTTTCAGAAAATTTGAAAATATGGGAGAAGGCACATAGCCTCATGCAATTTTTGGGAAAATTGGTTTTTTGTAAAATTGGAAAAAAATCAAAACTCCCCCCTCTCCCCTCTCTCAAGCCATTTTGACAGTTTGGCCAAGGGGGGGAGCTAAGCAACAGGAATTCATGGCAGCAGAGGGAGGTTTTTATGGCAGAAATTATAGCTCTGCATTGGGCAGCCAGCTTCCGTGCAACAATCTTCAAACAATTAACCAGGTAACCCATCAATCCTATTTCCAAAAAACTAAGGAAAATTTTGTTGGTTGTGTTAAGATCCTACATGAAGAAATGGTGTTTTTGCCTTCAATTTGGTATTTCTCTGCCTTGGTCCAAGTGTGATGTTGCTTGTTGGTTCAGTTTTCTTGCTGGTTTCTAAGTTCAGGTTTATGTGTGTGCCAAAAGAGGCAAAGGAGAGGGGATTTGAAGCCCTCTTGGGCACCAGGCCCAAGCCTCCATGGTTCTTTTAGATTTTAAAGTATGAAGTTATTTGCTGAATATGCAGGCTTGAGCATGTCATTGGGAAGCCCTGGACTTTGAAACCTAGACCTCTCCCTTCTCCTTTGCCCATAAAATCCCAGAGTTTCCCAAAAATCCAAAATTGGGGAATGGGTTTGAACCCAGGATCCCTTGTTCAAAAAAATAAAAATAAAAAAACCACATTCCCGAAGTTAAAAAAAAAAAAAAAAAAAATTTAGGGGATGGTTGGCCACCCATCCACCACCCGGGTGCCACCACCACCCCGTCCTCCCATAGCTCTACAAATTTGCCTCACGCAGCCCTGCCCATCTCTCTCCCTCCATGCCCGAAACCCCTGCTCACTCCCTCCTCTGCCTACGCCCTCCTCCTCCATTTCCCCTCTGCTCCACCCCCCACACGTCCCGAGCTCCTCCTCTTCCCCTTTTCCTCCTGCGCACGGCCTCCTCTCCAAAAACCCAACCTTGATCATGCACGCATTGCTCCTCGTCCCTCCTCCACTCACCCTCCTCCCATTCCCCAAACCCTTCATGCAGCCTCCTCCCTCCCTCCCGCACGCAGACTTCCCTCCTCGGCCCCCTCCTCCTCCATTATTGCAACTCGCTCTCCTCCATTCCCTCGGCCTTCTTCCACCTCATCATGCACCCTCCTCTCCACCGCCCAACACTGCCACCTAATCCCATTTCCCATTCCCCCCTACCCTCCTCCTCTTCGCGCAAACCCAACACGCGTCCTCCCCCATTCTCCCACAGCCACCACCCCCTCCTTCCCACGCACAACCCCTTCCCTCTCCACCTCCTCCGCCTCCTCCAATACCCTGTGGCCTCGGATTGGGTCTCGGTCTAGCCACATGGGCGACCATGGGCATAGGCTTGAGGGGCTTTGTTAATTTGTTTTAAGTTTTAATTTTTTTGATATAATTTTTTTTACATGTAGTTTAATTTATGTTAAAAAAAATTATTTTATTAATTTTTAAATTGTTTTATTTATATATATATACCTATATATTATTATATATGTTAAAAAAATAAGAGTTATTTAAATTTATAATAAAATTGAATTTTTTTTAATAAATTTTATTTATATGTCTCAAAACTATATGTTAAAAATTTAATTCCCCCCCCAAGGGTCATTGGACCTTTTAATTCTATAACTTTGCCATACAGAGGTGGATTTTCGCCCGTGAATATTCGAAACGACCGGGGCGAAGTATATAATTCATCCATGACATTCGCCTCAGCAAATTCAGCCCATATTTTCAGTGACATGTCCCAGAGCAACAAGAGCTCATTCTTGGCCCAACAAGCATGCGTCGGAAAGAGGCCAAATTGGGGGCCTCCGAGGCCAAATTGGTTAAGATGAGAAAAACCCATTTTAGCTACAAGTATGCAGGCCTATAGAAGCCTATAAATTCTGGTTTCCAGCCCATAATTTTACCCCAACTTCAAATTTTTTCCCTGATCAATCACCCGGTCGCCTCCTTCCGCGTACCTTCCCGGGGCCATATCTTACTCATCCAGAGTCTGATTTGCACCAAACAAAAGGCAGCGGAAAGATAGAGTACAGAGATATATCATGGGAACAATAAAGAACATTTTTGTGGCTATTTGGTATAGGGGAAGAGCCGCTCAAGCTTTAGGTCCAAGGGGTCCCTTCACCAAAACAAGCCCAAATCAAAGCCATGCTTCGACCAGCTCACAGGGAAACTTATATGCAGCAAAAGGGGGGTATAATCAGGTCTGAAAAGTTCTTGAACAACATACATTTCCTTACTTACAACGGCCAAAGCCCAAAGTCCCCTTTCCCTCTTAAGCAGCTCAGCAAATTCCCCACACCTTGGGGCTTCATCCCGGTGAATTCAGCAGCCATGGAGGGTCGAGAATTGTCCTAAACCACCTCACCTACAGCTACAAAACATGACAGCAATGAAAGAGCCTTTGGGATGGCACAAATCCCAAGGAAAATGTTGATGTGGCATATCAAGCTTTGTCATTTTATGAAAAATGACTTTTTGTAATATGAACTCTCGCATGATTTACTTTTTGGCATGTATTACTATGTAATTGAAGGGTCAAGTCAAACCTGATTTGATCCCCTTTTTGGATAAGGTTCCCTTTTAGGATAAGATTCTTTTTGGATAAGATGCCTTTAGGATAAAGTTACTTTTTGTAAAAAAACAAAAGCACTTTAGGGTTGGTCCACTTGTCACTTTTTCAAAAGTGACAAGTGTCTTGTGACCTAACCCTAAGCCTTCACCTCTCCTTTATAAATAAGAGGGTTGGCATTGTAAAAAAGGGGGGAGGATGAATACAGTAAAAAGCTCTGCTGAAATTTACAAGACTCTTTGTGTGTGTGATACTTGTTAGATTTTAGTTGTTGGATGTGTCACTTGTTGGTTAAGGGTTTAGGGGTAGGGGTAAATGCTTGTTATGTTAGCTATCTCCAAGAGGGATTGGTTAGCGAGGTGTTTGTTGTTGCTTCCTTGGGTTTAACTTGCTTACTTTCATCTTCTAACAACTTGGTTTAATTTGTTTAATGTGGTTTAGTGCAGATTTTCTGAAGTATTCAATTGTTTTCAGCCTTAGCAAGTGGTTGGGAGTCTTAGGGCCCCTTAGGATAACCCTTAAATAGACCTCTTAGCTCGTTGACAATACTTGTTTGCTTTATATTTTCATTCATGTATATTTCTGTTATGTTTTCTTACCATTAACCTTGTTGTCCCAAGTAGGAAAATTGGTCATTTTGGTCAATTTCCCCTCACGGGACAACCATTTTAGTTAGTTGTTATATACTTCTTATGTGTAAATTTTTGTTATATTTATTTTAGTTTTTTCCATGCATAAATGCTAAAATTTCGTTGTTTGTCTGCAAGAATAGAACCGGTCACCCACTCTTCTTCTCTTAAGCGGTTGGGGACCACCTAGAGACTTGTTTGAGGCAAAGGGGCCAGCAGGGCAGCGAAGAAAAACACACATTTCGATCAGTAAATCTACCCAATCACTCTCATATTCACTTTACTTATCACTTTCACTCACTCTAAAATTTTCAATACACATACCAATGTTTATATGTTTGATTTGTGTAGATAGTTTGAATAGTCCACTTGTGAATGTTAAAATAATGTAACTGCAAAGAATATTCTTATTATTATTGTTATTTCATTCATAAGATTAATCCCCATTGTGGATTAATCATGTCGGTAATTGTATTAGGACCAAATCCCCTTTTGCGGATTGGTCAACGGACAATTATAATAGGCAGAATAAGAAGTCGGCCCCCGCAGTTAATAAGAAGACCCAGAAATATAATAAAGGTGGGTTTACCCACCCAGATTAAGAAGTCGTCTCTACCAGTGAAGAGACACTTCACACATGCCAGAACTTGTATAAATAAAGGAGGCTAGCGCCTCATTTGAACACAACTCACTTGCTCAGTTTGAGAGACAAGTTCTGATCTGTTACTGGCAAAGGAGAGAGGGAGAAGAGTGGCGCA
>ML799719.1:431562-449528 GCA_009831015.1 Picea engelmannii | reverse complement strand
GGGGCATATCGGGGATCGGAGAATCGCGAGTTCCGAGGACTCGTGAATTGCGACATCAGGAAACCCGAAACTCCGATAGGAGTTGCCCCGAAAGGAGGTAAGACCCCGGCCGTAAAGGCAGTGAACCACAGGCTTGGCCTGGGAAGCTAATGCGTGAGGAGCGCATCGGAATTCGGAGGAACGCGAGTCATAGAGGTGAATGAGTTTGACATTAGAAACCTCGAATCCCGATATTTCACCAGGGGTTGGTATTTCACAAATGCCGGTTTTCTGGAGATTTCTCACTTGAGGGAGATTAATCCGAAATTTTTAAAATTATGATAGTGGGTGTGTTACAGTTAGCTGCGAAGTTATATGGCTTCGAAAGTTGTTGACTAGCCTATTTGACTTGGAGATGAGAGCAACCCTGATTCTATGTGATAACCAGAGCTGCATCAAGATGACAGAGAATCCTGTATTCCATGATAGGTCGAAGCACATAGAATTCCGCTATCATTTCATCGGCGACATGGTACAGAGAGGAGCCTTGAATCTCCAGTGAATTAGCACGGATGAACAGGTTGCTGATGTGATGACCAAACCTCTATCTCGTGTAAAGTTTGAACACTTTCGAGATAAGCTTGGTATAGTCCGAAAGGACCCTCCCTGAAAGGGGGAGTATATATATATTCCTTGCTTCTGACCTCGCTATTAGACGTAAAGAAAGATGAGTCATTTCTTCTGACCTCGTTGTTAGACATAAAGCATGATGATGTGTGTTCCTTACTTCTGACCTCATTGTTAGACGTAAAGCAAGATGAGTCATTGCTTCTGACCTCGTTGTTAGATGTAAAGAATGATGTTGTGTGTTCCTTGCTTCTGACCTCACTTTTAGACGTAAAGCAAGATGAGTCATTGCTTCTGACCTCGTTGTTAGACGTAAAGCATGATGCTATGTGTTCCTTGCTTCTGACCTCGCTGTTAGACGTAAAGCAAGATGAGTCATTGCTTCTAACCTCGTTGTTAGACGTAAAGCATGACGTTGTGTGTTCCTTGCTTCTGACCTCGCTGTTAGGCATACAACAATATGAGTCATTGCTTCTGACCTCACTGTTAGACGTAAAGCATGACGCAGTGTGTTCCTTGCTTCTGACCTAGTTGTTAGACGTAAAGCAAGATGATTCCTCACTTCTGACCTCGTTGTTAGACATAAAGCGAGATGTTGATGTGCTCCTTGCTTCTGACCTAGTTGTTAAACATAAAGCAAGATGATTCCTCGCTTATGACCTCGTTGTTAGACGTAAAACGAGATGTCGATGTGTTCCTTGCTTCTGACCTAGTTTTTAGACGTAAAGCAAGATGATTCCTCGCTTCTGACCTCGTTGTTAGACGTAAAGTGAGATGTTGATGTGTTCCTTGCTTCTGACCTAGTTGTTAGACGTAAAGCAAGATGATTCCTTGCTTCTGACCTTGTTGTTATACTTAAAGCAAGAAGTGACTGACACTGAGCTACCAACTTATCAGCTATGACATTGAGCCAGTGTAGTACTATGATGTGCCAGCCTAGTGGTGTGATGAGGTATCATTTTTATTGATACATATTGATGCGGATGATGATGGCATTCTTTCAAGAATGATGATGCTGTCGATGAAGAAAACTTCCGATGACTCGTAAATTTGCCAACCAATGTTCCAAGATGATATTGACGATACTGTCCTCCTGATGCAACTGATGATGCAGACCTCTCTCACCTGATGATGTTGAAGAATACCCTTCTTGTTAAGGGGGAGTGTTAAAATAATGTAACTGCAAAGAGTATTATTATTATTATTGTTATTTCATTCATAGGATTAATCCCCATTGTGGATTAATCATGTCGGTAATTGTATTAGGACCAAATCCCCTTTTGCGGATTGGTCAACGGACAATTATAATAGGCAGAATAAGAAGTCATCCCCAACAGTTAATAAGAAGACCCATAAATATAATAAAGGTGGGTTTACCCACCCAGATTAAGAAGTTGGCCCTGCCAGTGAAGAGACACTTCACACATGCCAGAACTTGTATAAATAAAGGAGGCTAGCACCTCATTTGAACACAACTCACTTGCTCAGTTTGAGAGGCAAGTTCTGATCTGTTACCGGCAAAGGAGAGAGGGAGAAGAGTGGCGCATCTTTTGGAGAGGACTATCTGTATTAGTTTGAGTTATCTCTTGAACATTGTATTAGTAATTTATGATAAGGAATTTTTTGCTGGGTTTTCTTCCCCTAGAGGGTTTCCCAGGATAAATGTTGTGTCTCTTGTGAATGTGTATTTCTCAATGATCTTGTTCTTATGTTGCTTTTATCTATTTAAATGCAAAGAACTATAATAATGGCATAAACATTAACAGTGAATTCATGTTAAAAAACTGATTCATACTTGCGTAGGTAATCATCACTTTTTTTTATATTTCAAACACTAAATTTCCAATCCCCATACAAGGAGTTAGTTGGGACTTTCATGTACATGGCGGCTTTGCCGCTCACAAAGAGTCTCAACCCACTCCTTTGGGTTGAATGGTGTAATTGTCATTTTGTAATTATCTAATCTTGCTATATTTTCATTGTATCACTTTTCGCTCACTAATCTACAAGTGGCTGCCCCTAAAGGACCCATGAAAAATCAACAAGCTAAATACATGAAAAACACCGCAAAAAGAACTTGAAAACAATTAAGGGGTCTCCCACATACACTGAAAAAAAAAAAAAAAAAAACACTTATATGATTTAGATATTTACATATACATATTATCTAGCCGTGACATATATGTCACCTATATATTTACTTGTTTTATGTATATAGTTTTAAATATATTTCAAATTCAGTAACCAGGAGGCACGCTTGTGAAAGCAAGACGTGACCTCGCCACGTGGATGGCCTGGTATTTCATTTTATACAATTTCAATTTTGTAGGATATTAAGAATCAAAGCCAGGGAGTCTTCATTAGGAGTCTCTTGGAAGTTGTCTAGTTAGTACAAGTCGAGTGGTCTTTCCTTAGTACCACATGGTTAAGGAGTTGATTAGCTTAGCTCAGTTGGACTACTACTCTTCTTGGGTAAGCTCAGCAAAAACCCTCTTTAGGGGGGTCTTGAGCCTCTTCCTTTTCACAGATATCCTTCTTCCATCCAAGCTACTTTAAGAGCCCGAAAGCGCTAGTGACAAGAAGTGGCTAATCCCTACTTCCTTGAACTGCATGGGGCACTCTTCAACCTAACCATCATGGTCTTCTAGGACTACTCTTCTTATATTGGTTGGTACAGTTCTGAGATGTGTTTGCCTGATCGAGATAACCTTCAAAACAGTGTGGTGGCCAAGGCATGTGATAAAAACTAAAAATTGACCAATAAAATATTTTTAAAGTCAACCTTTCGTCAGTCCACCTTTTCACTCATGAACCAAATTGAAGTTGTGAATACTTTCCCTTATATCGTATCTGTAACAGCTTGTAACAAGGTTGTTCATCCACTTTTACAGCCCACTTTTGATTTAACCACCTTCCAGGATCACTTCCCGGGTCACCCCGAGGGGTATCAAGCCATTTTGAGCTTGTTTCCCTGTCTTGAAAGATTGGAACAACTTGTTGTTCTCAATTTACAGCCATTTAAAAGTACTTGGATGTAGCTTTCAAGCTCCCTTTCACCCTTGTTTCACACCCTTTTACTCGAGGCATTCATTGGTTAATTACCCAGGACACCGGTTTATCCCGGGGACCCATTCTGGGACATTTTCCAACGCTTTAAGGAAGTGAACAAGTCATTGTTAGCTTTATTTAGTTCTCTGTCCTAAAAATCAGCGAGCTTGTTTTCATCCCACTGTCCATAACTTTCATCCCCCAGGCCATTTTGGCCATCTAGGAAATTAAGGAAGTGCAACACCCAATGTGGGTGGTCCTGAGAAAGACTTCTTGTAAGTCTTTCACCTTTCTTTTTCCCCTTCATACCACCTCAGGAAAAGGGTCACCTGAGGTGCGGGTAGTCTCTTCCTCGTGCCGAGCTATCAAAGAGGTTGTAACCGGCTTCACATCCAGATAGGGCGGATCTGTCCCAATGGATAGATTTTGCTTATAACACCCGCCTTTTTTTGGTGACTCCACTAGGGACCTTGCAAACCTCTTTAGATTTGCTTGTATCCCAAGCTTGTACTAATCATTGGACCCAAATTCCTTGTGGTCCTTTTCCTACTTATTGACAAACTTTTGGCAAGGTCTTTCAGTGGCCCTTTGGAATTTTCTTTGGTACTTGTTATAGTTCAGTTTCCTTGCAATTTCCATTGCACCTGGGAGTCATAAATACCATCGAGTTTTCCTTTCCTTTTACCTTGTCGGTCTTCGATTTTACTTGTTCTAACTCACGTGAGAAGTTATAAGTCCGTCATACCTTACCTTCCACTTCGAGAAGAACAAAAATAGAGATTTTCTTTTAGTTGGGTTAATCTACATTGTGTTAGAAAGAGTAGGGTTGTTGGTGATACACCCCTTGTACTCAAAGTACTTACTTGCCCCCTTGCAAGCTGGCAGGGCGGAAGTATCCTAAGACTAGGGAAATAGTGTCCCCTAGGGTTACAAGAAGTCAAAGTTCGCGAAAGAAAACAAGTAGTGAGACACATACACCTGGGAAACTAGGGAAACTTGTTACCTCTGCAGTGCGAACTGAGTCACCCTCTTCCTCTTCTCCTATTCAAAGCCCCTTACTAAAGCAAACTTTGGTTAATCCAACAACAGTTACTAATCCTCTGGTTGTTTCTCCCATCATTTCAACAATTGTTGTTGTTCATCCCATAGTTGTTCCGATGGCAATGTCATGGCAACCTAGGACTCCTTTGAGGTTGGCTAGACCTCTCCATGACATACATGCGGATGCCCCAAACAGGCTTCCTAAGTTTAGTGGCACTAGTACATTGAGTGTCGAAAAACATATACAAAACTTCTATGATGCATTAGCGCTTATGGACATAACAATTCCTGATGTCATCATTAGACTTTTTGTAAGAACCTTTGAGGGGGAAGCAGCGAGATGGTATCGCTTTCTTCCAAATGATAGTATCCCAGATTGGGACACTATGATCCAAGAATTCAAGAAACATTTCCAAGGGGCGGATGATGTGGCTTCCCTGCTCAGGGATTTCACAACCATCTCCATCCATGAGGGTGAGCAAATATGGAATTTAAATCAACGCTTTACCTCGACCTTGAATAGGATCCCAACCGCTTCCCAACCATCTTGGAACAATTTGTTCCATTATTACATAACTGCTATGAATCTGAATGTAAAGTATATATTGAAAGATAAATCAACACAAACTTTAGATGTGGCCAAGACTAGCGCCCTGGAAATTGAAAGAAACATGGAGGAATCTGGTATGATTCCCTCACCTTTAGTGCAACCTTGTTTTAACGGGAGACCTAGGAATGATGTACCTCAAAAAGAGGGTCCTCAGTATGAACCTCCACCTGCTAAAACTTCAAGGATTGAAGAAAGGGAAAGTTCAGAAATCAAGTTGTTAATGAACATGAACAACCAAATAATTTCCCTTAATCGAAAGGTGAATGACATGTAGTTTTTTGTTGTTCTGAGGCCAAGACCTCCTTTCCCTCCTACTCCTCCTCCTAGGAAACATGTTGCTGAAGTGGATTGGTATTACTTTTTCCAAGACTTCCATGACCCTGAGTATTGTTACTCGTATACACGTCACATGGAATAATCTAAAAACGGAAAAGAACCTCTACCTCCAGTAAAAAACAAGCTTGCTTCCACTTCCCAAAATGACCAAGTTAACATGGAAGACTCTATTCATTGTGATGACAATCCTCTTGCTTTCGGAAGCTTTGCTGTAGAAATTAGGAGTCGGGCCCCTAAAACACTCCATAAGGGGTGGAAGAGGCCAAAAGCAATCCCAAGGACAATGAAAAGGGAAAACTTCCTGCGAGTGGTAGATTACCTTCTCCTACAAGGAACGGAGTTCCCTAGACCCAAAATAAGGTAAACTTGCCTAATAATCCACCACCCTGCTTCCCAACACTAATACCTTACAACGTCGTTGAAGATCTAGCGAAGGTTCCCGCCCACATGACATTATTAGATGCTCGTAGAACACTCGCTCAGTTTGAAAACCTTTCACGTGTTCTACAAGCACCCCTTACTCCATGAACGGAACAAAGACTTCCTCTTTCCAAAGAGTCCACTTCTCAACCTAGGGAAGCATATGATGTTATTGATTTAGACCCTGGGGTTCCTCCTTTCTATATCTCATTTTTTATTTTTTATTTTGTGCTCCATAACTGTGTCGCTGACACAGGAGCGAGGCACAATGTCCTGCCTCTTCGATTCATGAGAAGACTGGTTCTTGAATGCACATGCCCATGTAAAGACTTGTTAGCTTTGGATTCTAGGACTGTAGAAACCATCGGTTACATTAAAGACTTACCCATTACTTACGACCAAGCTCCAGAGGTGAGCATGCTCATAAACGTGATCATAGCAGATATACCTGAAGCATATGGAATGCTTTTAGGGAGGGAGTGGTCCACCAAAATAAAAAAGGGTCGTTACTTCATGGAGGGGACCCACTTCACATTTCCTCATAAGGGTGTTGAAGTCGTCACTAGGAGGGAACCAAGTACCGAGAGCAGGTTGTACCTACTTCCTATAATACGAAACATGTGTCTTTTCAAGATACAAGTATGGGTACATATATTGTGTTATCTGAGGAAGATGCACATGTCCCTCCTTCTGAGTTGGAAGAAATGGTGTGGAGTATGGATTTTGACGGTGCTAAATCCAAGAATGGATCTGGGGTTGGGGTCCTTTTGTGTGATTCCAAGGGGAACACAATCCCTTTCTCTTTTCGGTTAGAATTCCCTAACACTAATAATATGGCTGAATATGAAACCTTAGTTCAAGGCCTCCAAAAGGCCTTAGGCTTAGGAATACGCCATTTGTTGGTGAGTGGGGATTCTGAATTGGTTGTGAATCAAATTAGAGGTAAATATGAAGTTCACAACCCACGCATCAAACAATACCACAGAAGGGCTAAGGAACTTATTGAGAAGTTCTTATCTTTCAACATTCAAGACGTGCCTAGGGCCGCAAACCACGTAGCTGATACTTTGGCCTTGGTTGGTTCTTGTTTCACTTCAGATTTTGTAAGGTCTATCGAAGATATAAAAGTCCAAATTTTACATAGACCTGCGTTACCTGATAATGTCGACTCTTGGCAAGTTTTTGATACTGACGAACAAATCTGTAGATTCCTTCAAAACAAAGAGGAATTCGAAGATTTACATATCAACCATGAGTTGGAAGAGGAAACCAGGAACATAATCCAATTGAAGACAAATAAGATCCCCCCTGTTTTGTCAGTATTGGAATCCATGTTTGATTCCAATGATGCCACTAATTTTGTACCTAGTATTGATAGTGAATCTGTTAGGAAGGTGCGAGAAGCCATACCTATTAACACAGGAACTGAGAAAGATCCAAAACTGGTCTATATAGGTGCACAATGTTCCCCTTCTGAGATCGCTCAATTCACGGAACGCTTGACAGAGTTCAAGGATGTTTTTGCTTGGTCCTATCAAGACCTCAAGGTTTTTGATATGTAGGAGATAGTCCATGCCATACCCATAATCCCTGATTTGAAACCTTACAGGCAGAGACAAAGAAAAAACAACCCTACTTTGGAACAAACAATTAAAGTTGAATTGGACAATATAGAACCATCCGTGGTCATTTACCATGTCCATTACTCACAATGGGTATCTAATTTGGTTACCGTTAGGAAGAAAACTGGCGATATTCGTTTGTGTGTCGACTTTCAACATTTGAATTGAGTGTCCCTAAAATACAACTACCCTGTCCCACCTATGGAAGAGATTCTCCAACAAGTCTCTGGGTCTCAAATGATAACCCTTTTAGATGGTTTCTCAGGTTACAATCAGATAGCCCTCAATCCTTCTGATAGTCATAAAACCACCTTCACCACTCGTTGGGGCATGTATGCATATAACAAGATGACTTTTGCATTGATTAATGTTGGGAACACCTTTCAGTGTGCCACGACCATTGCTTTCAAAGGATTATTGGGTAAGATCATTGTTGTTTACTTCGACGACCTCACGGTCTTTTCCAAAGAACGGAGTAGTCGTTTTGATCACCTTAGGCAGGTTCTCCTTAGATGTCATAGGTTTGGCATATCTTTAAATCCTAAGAAGACCATTTTCGGTGTTATGGAGGGAAAACTTTTGGGTCACATCATCTCTCAAGAAGGTGTCAAAGTTGATCCTGGGAGAGTGGTAGCAATTAAAAAACTTCCCTTACCTACCAATAAAAAGGAAATGCAATCTTTCTTTGGAAAGATAAACTTCCTGAGATGCTTCATTCCTGATTTTGCTCAAGTAGTTAAACCTCTAAATCAACTTATGAAGAAAGACATTCGGTTCAAATTGGACCCCCCTACCTGTCAGGATTTTGAATCCATTAAGAAAGACATTGCTTTTTCCCCTCTGTTAGTCAGTCTTGATCCCTCTAAAGACTTTGTCATGTACACTAATTTATCAAAGGAGGCAATTTCTGCAATCTTGTTGTAAAAAGATCATGAGGAAAATCTTAGGCCAATCGCCTTCGTGAGCCAAAATTTGAAGCCACACCAACTGAACTGTTCCACACTGGAGAAACATGGTTACTCTTTGTATAAAGCCTTGGAACAATTTCGACATTACATCCAAGGCCATAAAGTTCAGGTTTTTGTGCCTACCTCTCTCTTAGTCACTGCTTTGAATCAAACCGAATTGCATAGTAAGTGGTCCAAATGGATCATGCACATGCAAGAGTATGACTTGGAAATTAAACTGACAAAAACCATTAGGGGGATAGGGCTAGCTGGATTGCTAACCCAATCCCATCCCTCGATCATAGTTGAACCACCTCAAGTATATTATTTGATTGCTTTCGAAGAATTGGTTAACGAAATTTAGTTAGCCTCACAACCATGGTACAGACCTATCGTATATTTCCTGATCAATGGTGTGTGCCCACCAGACATGGATAGTAAAGCCAAACAAACACTTCGTTTACAGGTTGTATGGTATGTTTTACAAGGCCAAATCCTTTACCGAAGAAACCTTGATGGGATTTTGTCACGATGATTGACTCTCGATCAAGCCCAAATGGCACTTGAACAATGCCATTCTGGGGTTTGTGGAGGTCACTTTTCAGCGAAAACCACTGCAACAAAAGTTTTACATGCAAGTTTCTTTTGGCCTTCACTCCACAAATATGCCCATTTACTTGTTCGGAAATGCGAAACTTGCCAACACTTCACTGGGAAGCAAAAGTTAGTTGCCTTGCCCCTTAGGCCTATTGAAGTCCAAGTCCCTTTCGCAATATGGGGCATGGACTTTATTGGGATGATTTCACCGCCTTCCAGTGCTAGTCATGTATTCATCTTAATAGCCACAGACTACTTTACAAAATGGGTTGAAGCAATCACTCTTAGGAACACTACGAGTCAACAAGTGGTAGAATTTGTTGAACGTAACATTTTATCCCGTTTTGGAACCCTTGCTGAGATATTAACTGATAATGGATCAGCTTTCATGTATGATGTCATGCTACACCTTAGTGTTACATATGGCATCCAACTTTTTTGATCTTCCACCTATTACCCCCAAAGTAATGGTTTGGCCAAATCAACGAATAAAAATCTTATTCGGATCCTTAAGAGGACAGTCAAGGATAACAAGCATGATTGGCACACAAAGTTAAACTTTTCTTTAGGGGCTGATTGTATAACTCCTAAGACAACAACAAGTCAAAGTCCTTACACTCTGGTGTATGGAACTCCCGTTGTCCTTCCTGTTCACTTACAAATCCCAGCCTTGAGGTTGGCTATTGTTGAGGCAGAAGATGATTTCCAACCGTTACAATATCGTTTAGACACACTCATCGAACTAGAAGAGGTAATAAAAGATGCATTCCAACACCTCCAAAAGAAGCAAGACATTGTTAAACGTTCCTTCGATAAAAGAGCCACAATGGTAAATTACAAAGTAGGAGATGATGTCTTATTATGGGACAAAGCACATGAGGCCCCATCCAAACATCGCAAGTTTGATTCATTATGGTTGGGTCCTTACACAATCTACGAGGTCTTAGGGACAAATGCTTCCAGATTAAAAACCTTGGATGGAGAACCACTTCAATTCCCCATGAATGGTCGTCACCTAAAGTTATTTTACTCCTGAGAGGCCTCGTCATCTTGTTCATGAGTCACCATTTGTTCTTTTTTTCATTTGTATCTATTCAATGTTATTGATTCTCTTTCTTGTATGTATTTGTTGTTACCTTTTAATGCTTGTATATTTTCCCTTGGTTTCAACCTTGAGCCGTTTTGCCCCTTGGTTTCAGTCTTGAGCCCTTTTTGCCTGCTTGGTTTAAACTATTGAGTCTTTCGCTTGTTTTATTCTGATTTTGGAATATAATCCCCTCTTTGATTTTTCCCTTGGGTTTTTTTCTTTTTCATTTTAACATCGTAGGTTGCCTTCTTTTTGGTTTGTCTGGTGTTCAATACAAAGGATATTGTCATTATTGTTGTGTGGTTGCTTGAAAAGATCGAACTCCTAGAATCCCTTTTATCATACTTGACATTTTGGGAAACTCTGTCTTAAAGTCATCTTAAATGGGATTAAACCTAGTTGTTATTTCATCAAAGTCAGCAGGGAAATTCTAAGGAGGTAGCATATCATTCTCTGGTGAAGCTGAAAACCATGATGGCATGATGGCTTACATAGCTATGTGATTGCAACTGCACTTTACCTGACCACTTACAATATGATTTCTCGAATCAATGGTCATTTTCCTACAAAGTTCCATCACTTATGAGCACTTGATATTTCAGCACCTACTACCACAGGTTTTTTATATTTCTTTATTCCCTTGTTTGACTGGTTTGCTTGTTAGTTTTCCTCCGGTGGGTCGCTAATTTTAAAAAATTCTCGTTTGCTTGTTTGTGTGTCGATAATCAAAGGTATGCATGAGACTTTGTGTTGAGCCAAGGTTCACCTTAAGCCTCGATTCTCAGAGTTAAGCCATAATCCAGGTGAGGGACCTGTGTCACTTGGGCCACATTGCTCAACAAAACCCAGGTCATTATTCCCATTCTTCTATCTTATGTGAATCTCAGTATAAATTCGGTTGTATATCTTTACTGCACCACTTTCATTCTTCAGTTATCCCTAATGTGAAAAATAGTCCTTATACTACAATTGAATTTCCCCCTCACCCACATCGGTCACTTTGAAAGTATAAATTTCCACCGAGTATTCTCGCCTGTCACGTGAGTGATCCCATTGCTCGACATGCTTTGGAAGTAATTTCCCCTCTGTCTCCAAGAATGTTGACCCAAAAATCTACTCTAGGCTCAACATGGTGTTTTACACAATTACTTCTCCATAAACGCCCCTTGGTGTTATGGTTCTAGTCAAAGACAATGGCGACGGTCATAGTTACTATGGCCTTTTCCCTTGAAAGAGTATTAGTTGGTTTCATTTAGGGAGTATTGGACCTTCCCATGACATTTCTTCCTCATGTAAAGGTTGTTTGGTTTAGGTTTCATGAGTTAAACACACACTTTACAAGAATTTTAACGTTGTTCCCCTTTGCCCATCACTAGGCGGGTCCCTTGGGGACGAGGTCCTTATGCAAAGAATAATATGAAATTTGATCATGATTCAGGGAATACAATGATTCCATGTGGTAGGCATCATGACAAGCTTTCCAACGGGCTATCATGAGCCTGATTCCGAGTCCGTATGACCCCATACGAGGGACGCAAAATCAACGCCACCCGAATGGCCAAAACCAATAGCTGTGACTTCCTGGTCTGATTGTGTTTAGATTATGGTATCAAAAGGAAAATCAAACCCAGACATGGGGCAGTGTGAGACCTTTCCAACGGTATATCCCGTGCTTGGTTTCGACCCCCGGTTGGTAAGAACGAGCTTTCACAAGTTCATGACCACTTTCAGATACCAAATTGGTTGTAGTGCTTCGGAGTTTAAAATTGGTGGGTAAAGAGTTTTAAATCAGAGATTTAGAGATTCCACATTTTAATAGACTCAGATTCTTTTCCAACAGCTTCTCATTTGCCTCATTCTGACCTCGGATGGCAAGGTTAGAGTTGTCACAAGGTGATCAATTATTTTGGGCAAATGAGGCCCCGCCAGCTCGCATGGCAGGGTTTCATAATAGCTAAGACAGTCATTAATGACCCCAGCACAAATATCCATTGTCACCTTGCCGAATTACTCATCCATACCTTTCCGACGGTACCTCATTTTCCTCCATTCAATAATGTATGGCGATTTGACACCTTTTGCAAGATTGGGTGTCATGTGGGCCAACCAGCAAATCAACGTGTTTAAGTGACCATTGTTCCGGGCCGAATTTGAGGGCTAAGGTGGAATTATCTCAATTTGGTGACGACATATTCCCGACGGGTTGGTAAAATTAATAAAGTGATGAAAGATGTCAGTCTCCCCGAATTCGGCACCCCCAATGAATTCACTAACTTGAGCGATGTGTTCAAGACGCACTCCATACAAGACTCGATTTGGGCCGAAGAGTACACAAACGTCACCGATGCAAAGCCAGGGGAAGTGAAACAATTTGCGGGACACTCGATTAGATCTCGAGCCATGCTACAACAACTGAACTCTAGTTTGGTGAAGTACCAGACGCATGTTGTGGATATCAGAGGAGTATATGCTATCCCTATGGAACAACACAGGTTCCCATGGGCTAAAACCTGTGAAGATATGTTTATCAGTTGGTCTGAATATGAAAGAAGTCACCCTTTTCAAGAGATATCTTGGGTGGACTGTTAAAAGAAACGGTTGGATGATCACGCCACGTGGAAATTTTTGTTTGACCTGAATTGTATTTAGCCATTAATTACAGTTGAATTTTATATTATAAATAGAGACATCGACCAATTAACCAGGGGTCGATGGTGGTTGTAAGAACTCTTTCCTTTTGGTTGTTGATAATTATTTTGAGACTACTATGAATTGAGAAGTCCTTCTGGACCAAAGACAAGCTATTTTCATCAGATGTATGTGATTGGAGTTTGGAGAAGAATTACTTCCTATCCTGTTCAAAGAATGATGCGGTAAATGAGTAAGAGCAATCGATTATGTTGTCAAGTTATCTGGTGCAATGTTTTGATGTTCTTTGCTTTAATGATGAAGATGAAACATTGTGTTGTTATGTGATGAATGTTATGGTAGATGAATTATTTTGCTTGCCATGATCTTGTTTACATATGTGTTTTTCCTTTTGTTAGTTAGATTCTCAGGCAGTAATTGGATGCCCATTTGGTTAATGTATTATTACTAGGCCCATTGGTATAGAATCATTGTCTGCATGTTTGAGTAGCGGGTTATCCCAAGCTCAGCCTCTTCCCAATAGTTGAAATTCAATCCTGTTACTTGTCAAGTTGGATTATGCTAGCTTGCGTCTCTCAAACCAGTCCTACCCAAGAGAAAAATATAGAAAGGAACAGTCCTACTTGAAGGGAGAGCCTTCACAAGAAAACACAAAGCCCATCGATAAATAAGTTGGATCGCAAGATCCGGAGAACCATTCCATATCAAATGCTACAGAGTCTAATTGGGCCTCGGTGGCGAGTTTGGTTCCTACTGTTGAATCAAGGGATTTAAGACGCATCAACAACATTGGCACTAGAAGGAGGGCCCGAGAATGAATGGTTGAATATGTAAGTTATATATCATTTTGAATAGCCTACAGATTCGTAACGGTCCACATGCATGGCTAGTCACCCGACAGACAACCCACGTTTACTAAGTACTCCCGAAGCGGGTAACTCACCCCGGTCCAAGGAAGAACCTTTTCACCCTGAAATACCTTATGCCCTCCCTCACTAGGAATTGAATCAATTCAGGAGAATCACCAGAGCCTACGCCTGACAAATCGACGCGTTGTCCTTAACTCCCACCCTCCCTCGGAGAAAAAAACAAAGCAGACCAGTGGTTAGAAATCCCGATGAATTTTCCGTACACTCTGTCGAAGACTTAATAGATTTTGCGATCACCGAAATCCAAGAACCTCTTGATCTAATACCTGAGATTCCATCCGACGACATCCCCGAGCCTGACGACTTTTCGGAAGAAGAAGAGCTTGACTCTGACTCTGAAGATATGGAAGGGAACAACAATTGTGAGGAGGAAAGAGAATTTCCACTTCAAGACAACCAGCCTTGGTTGGCCAGAGACATCGTGGTCGTCCTTGGACGAGTACACAATCTTCCCCAGCACCCAGAAAAGCTGCTTCCCAAGTACGACCCTGAAACTTCAGGTTTTCCTGAAGATCATATCAAGAAATTCATACTTGTGATCAGGCTTATGAACGTTCAACATGAGGACGTGGTATGTAGACATTTTGCCTACATGTTTGAGAATTCGGCCTCCACGTGGTATTTTAATTTGCCTGTAGGATCTATAACCAGTTGGACTAAATTCCAAAAGGATTTTCTAGACAAATTTGTGGAAGAAACTACTACAGGAGCCCTAATGGCTGAGTTGTTCGCAGCCACCATGACCCCAAAAGAGAGGGTCAAATATTTCAATCAAAGATTCACGACCATCTTAAACAAGTTCCAGCCCGCGGCGAAACTTCTGCCAATGCACTTCTGGCTTCTATTTCTATGTTCGTTTAAAGAGATGCCAAGCAAACTCTTGCAGAGAATTTTGAAGAGGCCAAGATGATAGAATTCCATATGAAAGGATGTAAAGAGGGCCAAGCCACTCTAGTGAGAAAAGAAATCCAACCCCCTCCTAGGAGAGGACTCCTTTTGACTAGACCGTCGGGGAAACTGGCTGAACAAACTCCCGACAAGGGTAATGGAGATATAGAAGATCTAAAGCGCATGGTCAAGAAAATTTCAAATGAGATTATAGACATGAAAATAAGCGCAGGGGAAGGAAACCAAGGCCAAAACCCCTATAACCCTTTCTTTAAAAGAAACCATCCTTTCAAAGCAATTGAACCTCCCCCAACCAGCCTAAACATTGACCTAGGGAATGTTGCATCCGATTTTGTCTGTACCTATCACCAGGAGAACCACTATGAAAGAGAATGCCTTCAATGGGTCCACACCACGAATTTAATGGCCAATCATTTTTTGGATGAAGTCTCACTGACCGAATAGTCAAGAAGTTCGGCCATGAATGTTGTCGATCAGGAAGAAGTTGACCCACCACGAGACACATCCATATTGATATGGGATACCGACGTAATCGTGTCTTCGGATGATTTGTTTGAGTCTCGAGAACAACCCATGGAAGTTTCGGTAGTGCAGATGCATAGTAAAGGTTAACCCGGCTCGAAAAATACCAACGTCGCTCGGGCCCCGCAAAGTAAGTTAACTCTTGATCGCCCAAAAATACCTTTCTCTCTAGGCGAAAAGCCTATAAGCATCCATACCAAGGAATTTGCCAAACTAGATTACAATGTAGTTGAAGATTTGAAAAAGTTGAAGGTTAATATATTAGTTATGGATATATGTAGGATTCCTCAGTAGAAAGGATTTCTATTGCAAGCTCTGAGCTCGGTAGAAGACCCGACTACAGGCAACGGTCAGAAGAAGGATCTATCCTCAACAGATTTGGAAAGCAAGCCAACCATAAATACCTACTCAGAAGGTAGGAAGGATAAGCCTTTTATACCACCTTTCCTTTTAACGTTCAAAGTTTTTAACAGGAATCTTCACAATTGTTTGGTAATAAACTGGTTGTTTGTAATAAATTGGTTTGGTTGTTTGTAATAAACTGGGTGTTGTCCCTCTCAAAAGTGATAAACATGTCATACAACTGGACAAAACCCAGGTCAAGATCATGGGAGAACTCAAATATGTGATGATCAGGATAGCGACACATCCTAATTTTGTACAGGTGATTGACGTCATTGTGGTGGATATCCCTGAGGTATATGAGCTATTGTTAAGGCGAGATTGGTCTAAAAATCTAAACGGATATTTCAGTACAGAATGGGCACACCTTTGGCTACCACTGAAGGGTTACAAGAACATGATCAGAATCGATAGGCAAAGATATATGAAGCATATGGTCACTGATCTGGAAACCCCGAACGAACCAGCCTCTACCGATTTCCCCATATTGGGAAACTATTCCTGTGATTCTCACTTTGGAAATTTGGCTCCTCTCCTGTCCAATGTTCCTCTTACTCAAAACTCCGAAATAATCTTTCAAGAAGAATCCCCGATGCCAATAGGAGATTCTCTCTTCTATCAAAACCCTACACTAGGACTTGTGAAAGAAAAGATTGGAGAAAAAAACACTGGTGATGGGAGAGAAAGGAGCAATTGTCATTCGCAAATTTGGACCCTCTATTTTGATGGATCTAAATCACAAGAAGGGTCAGGAACAGGATGCATCCTCATCGACCCGAAGGGTAAACGCCATTTCTTGTCCCGTAGGCTAGAATTCAAATGTACCAATAACACTGCTGAGTATGAAGCTCTAGCACAGGGGCTAAAGAAAGCCATAGACCTAGGTGTCAAGGAACTGAAAGTTTTTGGAGACTCTGAAATGACTATCAGACAAATAAGAAATACCATACACTCCAATTCACCTCATCTTAAGAACTACCAGCAGGAGGTGCATAGGCTAATAGAACGCTTCGAGGCTTTCAATATCATTGCAATCCCTAGAGAAAACAATATCCTTGCTGACTCCTTAGCCACAACTGATTCCAGATTGTCGCCTTTAGAATATTATGAAGTCATTGTAGAGTTGATCTATAGGCCGTTGGTGCCGAACAACATTTCTAATTGGAAAGTCTTTGAAGGTGACGAGCAAATCATAAACTTCTTGACCAACCAAGACAACTTCAAAGATCTAGCCATAGATGATGAAGAGTTCCAAATGGGTAGAGGTCATTCCTTTGACTCATGTAAACGAGAAGGTAGTAATCCAATTTATAGAACAACAATTGATAACAAGGTTTGGTGTCCCCTCTGTTCTGGTCTTTGATGATGCAACTTACTTTTCTTCTACCTTGTTAACAGAGTTTTCTCTGGACAAAGGGATCATGATCAAGTACTCTGCAAATTACTACCTTCAGGGAAATGATGTGGCAGAGTCAACTAATAAGAACCTGGTAATAATTTTGAAGAAGACGGTTACAGATAACCAAATAAATTGGCACAACCAACTCCATAACGCTATATGGGCCGATAGAGTCACGCCCAAGGAAGCTGTCAGGAATTCCCCATACTTTCTGGTCTACGGACAAGAATCCATCCTACCAAACAGGATTTATCTACCATCCCTCCAATGGGCCCAAGATTCCAATGAGGAACCCTCATCGGCCATGCAATAGAGGATCGACACTCTTCTCATGCTAGAAGAACAAAGAGAAAAGGCTGGGTCGAAATTCCTATCTCATCAACAGATAGTGAAACGATGGTTTGATAAGCATAAGGCTAAATAAAAAAACTTTGAGGTAGGAAATTAGTGTTGAAGTGGGACAAAGCAAACGAACCAAAGGGAAAACATTCTAAGTTTCAAAGCCTATTCCTTGGACCTTTCCAAGTGGCCAAGAAAATCGGGGCAGGTACCTATCGATTGAAGAATCTAAGAGGGGAACCTGATGCCCTCCCAGTGAATGGTCAAGTTCATACTCATGCTAGGAACTATAAGACTTGTCAAATAAGTGCTAGAAAGGAGAAGAGAGCAACAATCCCACTTCAGCTCGTGACTGTTTCCAGGCATTTTGAGCAATGGGGGTTGGATATCATAGGAGAAATTACTCCTAGCTCTTCAAAGATGCACAAGTACATTCTTACTGCCACCAACTATTTCACAAAGTGGGTAGAGGTCATTCCTTTGACTCATGTAAACGAGAAGGT
>ML799719.1:344963-386735 GCA_009831015.1 Picea engelmannii | reverse complement strand
TATTTAAAAAATATAAAAAAAAATCTATAATCCATCAATCCATCCTGGTGTGATCCATGACAATCTCTACCTTTTGGTTAAGGGAAAGAACCAAAAACAACTCTTGATGCTCCTCATAACTCCTCAAAGAACTTTGCCTTTAGTAAGGTTTTATCATGAGAATAATTCCTCCATCAAAATTTACCTTTTCAAGTTTCAGGTTCCAGATTTCTTTTATTTTATAAAGATGATAATTAATCTTATCTTAACCATAGGTGGGCCACTCTTCTTTATTATTGTAATGGGCCCAATCTAATTACCTCATATACCCCTTTCTACTTAATCAAGAAGAATCAAAATATCATTAAGCTGGTAATTTTATCCGAAAAAACATAAATTAATTACACGTGTCATTATACTCACCGCTAGTTCCACTGATAGGCAATTATTAGTCACGTGTTACAATTAGGCTGCAAGCATACACATAATGTCATCCTCCTGGTGAGTCATCAACGGTCGTCATATTGATAGATAGATCAGATCCTCATGTTCACGTTCAACTAAATCGTGCCTCTGAAGCTAAAGTTGAATGCACATACCCAAAATATTCCACTCCTACTCATATATTAAAAACTTATTTTGCCTTTGTTGCCACGTCACTATGTATTGCACTTTATTCTCACACCACCACCCTTGAAAAAGTGAATTGGCTTTATGAAAGGGCGGCTATGTTGGATTGTGATTTAATGGCATCGAAGTGAGAAATTTCTCAATTTTTTTTAATTAATATTTTTTAATAATATTGGTCAAAATTTAACTTTTAACAAAGTAATGTTACTATTCCATTCTAATAAAAAATAATAATTTTTTTAGTACAAGGTGAGTGGGTTTAATGGTAAGAATATGTGTTTCCTTCTTGAAAATCATATCTTCAAATCTAGAGGGGGTAGGGTATGTACATCAATTAGTCTCTAGCTTAGTAGTGACCTTAAAAATAGATTATTATTATATAAAGTTTTATGTTTAACATTACATAATTTTTTTTATTATTTGTTGCTTCTAATTTTTTTTATTAATTTTTATGATGATGGTTAACATACATTGAGATCAAATTTGGTTTATTAAACCTAAGAAAGGTAAGGAATTACTTGATTTACTTTAGTTTATTGAACCTTAAGAAAGTTAAAAAATTATTTGGTTTGCTTTAAAATTTTATTTCTATGCTTGAAAAACTTTAAGAGAAACATTCTTAAATCACTATAGTTTTGATGAGTAAAAGGTGAGGAAGGTCGATATTGTTACAAATATTTTGAAATTATGATTTAATGTGGGCATATGTAGGACATTCCAAGAGAAAGTGCTTTTCATCTTCAACCCTCTTAGTGTCACGAAAGTGACAAATTTCTTCAACCCACGACGTTTCAGGAATTGTCCAATGCCTTGTTTCACTATGGAGCTCGTGAGAGTTTGTTCTTATTTCAACAATGATGATTTTCTTCTTTATGTTAGTCAAATATAGAGAGATACTTTTGATCTTCTGAATTAGGGTTGATTACCTCCTTATAGTGTAGACTTTTTATCCTCTAATTATTTATTGCACCACAATTTCTCCTTAAATTTAGATGTAATAATATTTTTAATATTATAGTTATTTTGTAGAATGTCCTCTTCCTTGATTTCCCAATGATTTAACCAAGACTTGGCATCTTTATGCCAACCTCGCTTGAGCCACAAGTGGTTTTCATTGGAGTTTGAAGTAATCTCGCGAAGCCTCTTGTCTTCCATGTTGTTTATCTTATTCTTGTACATTAGCTACCTAGTCATAGCCGTGTTTTCAATGGGGGAAAGACTCGTTTCTATGAGGAGGATATGATACGATGTATTGCCTTTAATTTTGAGATTATACATTATAAAATGCTTTTGGATTTGCTCTATCTTTCTCCATGATTATCTAGAGATGATGTAGCCCCAAACTTCAGAACCATATAAGATAACAAAAGTGACAAGAGTCTTAAAGGGGAGTTTCTTATTATCCCATAACCAAACGTTTGGTGATTTACAATTTGTTTCAAGTCCATAATAAGCTTTCCACCCTCCATTTATCATTTTCTCAATCCAATTAAGCTTATGATGAAGATCGATTCCGAGATATTTGTATGAAGTCACTTCCTCCAAACTGTTAATTGTTAATACATGTACTAAAGCAGAAGTCCTTGAGAATTTCTAGTTAGGGAATCCTCGTCATAAGAACAATATCATCAATGTAAAAAAAAAGGATGATGACTATACCATCTAGAGTCAGGCCAACACAACTTGCTTCTTCCAAACGATCCTCCAACTTGTCAATGTATATGCCAAAAAGGGTAGGGACAAGGGACAACCTTGCTTAACTCCTATATTACAATTACTTTCTTCTAACTAGCCCTCAAAACTTGGTAATAATGTTCTCATACAAGCTTATCACAATAGCTCTCAACTCGAAAGGAACTTTTAACTCTTCTAATCTATTGGTTAGTCATGTGTACTATGTCAAAACTTTTCTAAACTCAACAAAACAACACATGAGATTGGTTTTATTATTGTGACACTCCTTCACAATGATCCTATGTGTAACAATATAATCCATAGATGAATGATAGCTCTTAAATCTGGCTAACCTTTAGCTATTTTTCCGTGGCTTTCTAGCCATTCACTAATCTTATTTTCCAAAACAATTCCATATAACTTGGCTAAAAAAGGGGTTGATCATAATGGTTCCATAATTAAAGGATTTTTTTTATCCCCTTTTTTAAAAATAGGTACAATGAGGCTTCAAGTCCAAGGTTTAGGGAAGCCCTAATTGACTACCAAATTGAGTAACCTTGTGGATGTGAGAGATGAGGATAAACCCTCCAATTTTTAAGATTTTTGTTTGGTAGCCTTCAATGTCCTTAGCTTTCCCTTTTGAGAGCCACTTAACCCTAAACTCTATGTCTACTATAGAAAAAACTTCTTCCTTTGTAGAAAGGGTTTGAATGCTACCCACACCATCAAAGGATTTGTAAAGATTTTTAAGGTAGGAATTCTAGTGTTTTCTTTAGTTTTACAAAGCAAAATTGCCTTTAGGATTTCTTAGGATCTAGCTAGCTTAGAGAGTTGTAAAAATTTCTTTTACTTTCTATTTATATGGTATATTTTCTCCCTTTTAATTAGGACTTTGTACTTATTTATCTTGTGAGATTTTAAAAACACATCCTTAATGACTTTTCTAACAATTTTACACTCTATATCATATGGTCTTTCTATTTTCCATTTTACACGACACCTCCATAAATAATTTTCATAAAGATATTCAATATTATCTTATATGAAGGTGGATGTGAAAAGAAAATAAAGATAAGAAAAATAAGGTTAAAACAAACGTTTTCTCTTTCATCCCCACCTTACATATTTTCAAATAAAAAATAAATTAAACCCAAAAAATCCATTCAAACCTCTAGAGTTCTTAGAAACTTCCCAAGACGTCCTCAACGATTCCATAGCATGTTAGGTGGACCGCATGTTTGGTGGTCCCTCCCTTCTCGTTTCCTTGGTGTGGTAAAATTGGTATCTTTGATCCAAAAATCCATGCAATTTGTTCCTTCACCTTTTGCTTTTTTTTCAGAGTGGGATGGAGAATATCGTACTCTCATCTTGACTTTGTATGTATCTCCAAAAGGCTTATCGATATACAACAAATATTCCTCCTCAACATTTTTTTAATTTATTTTTTAATTATTTTAATTAAATAATTATCGATGTTGAATGAATTTTTACGAAGTGGTTTATCTTTGCTTAAGATATTTATTTTTCTAAAGTATATATTGTAAAGATTTATTAAGATTTTCAATGTTTGTTATACGGTGAATGGTGTTTTGCATTTTTTTTTTTAATTGTTATCTTGAGTGTTGTTATTATTATAATTTTAGGTATATATTATTATAATATATAAGGTATATATATCTAATGGTTAAGAACATGTGTTTCTTCTTAAGAGGTTACAGATTCAAATCTAGAGGGGATAGAGTATGTATACCTTCGTAGACTTTACCAGTGAAATCGTTGAGTGTTTTAACCGTGACCTTAAAAATAGATTATTATTATTATAAAGTTTAATATTATAACTTTATATAACAAAGTGTTTTAACAATATACTCCATTACTAACTATTCTACACTTCAAAAATTGATATTTTTATCATATTAATGAATTAAAAAAATATATAAAAATTCTACCCCTCAAATCCAGATAGTGTTTTCCATATTGATAAATTAAAAATATATATAAAAGAGTACACCTAGATCATTATGATTACTAAATGGACCACTTGTTTTCATTATTTTGATCTTGTCTTGAAGAACGTTCTCTTCCCAATATTCTTTGATTATAAATAATATTATTTTAAAGGTTTTTTTTAATGAAATCGTAGTTTAATTTTTCGATTTATAAGAGTGTTTAACTGACACAAATCTGTGTAATTAATTTATTTTAAAAATATCAATATAAGTTTCTCTTGAGAAAATAAAGTAATATTATTTTAAAAGTAAATATTGGCCGTAAAATTCCTTGAAAGAAAAAGATTCCACCGACATAAAGAATGAAAAAAATAAATAAATGTAAGAAGAAAATGAAATACACCATACACTCTTCTCTTACGTATGATCACGCCTAAATTCATACGTATAAACAAATCCTCGACCGTGGGTTCCCGCGAGCCTATTTTTTACCGGCAAGTGCGGGGCATTTTGTATGAGATCCATTGTTCAATTTTTCATCATTTGAAGGCGTCTTTCCTTTTTCCCACTCTGAATTTCTTCTTGGATTGTCAGAGACGGGAATCATGGAATGTTTGCGAAGAGAAAAGCTTGGCAAATGGAGCAGAACGACGCTAATATGAGGTTCTGCGTTTTGTTTTTCAAATCTCATTTATTACTTGAACTGGGTTTTGGGGTTTCATAAGCTCAAGTTTTTTATTTGTGTTGGAAGTGCCTTGGATTCGAACCTTGTTTTTTATTTGCATTATCAAACCCTCGAACAGTCGTTACGAATGAACATAAATTGAGTGTTTTGGGGGTTTGATATAGCAGGATAATGTTTTGAGTAGGATTGGGTGTTTTATGGGTTTCTGCTGCGACTGACTGATACAGTGTTGGCCGGAGCAGAATTTAGTTTTTTATTGAGTCCCAGAGCAGTTTGAATCTCTTGTGGAGTCTTGGATTCGAAACTGGTAATGAGATTATACTGTTATAGAAATTAGAGTGTATATTAGCAGTGGTTTTTAAAGATCTTCCCGAGATTGCTTGTTGAGTTATTGGGGTTATGAATACAACTTTCGCAATTGTTCCTTCATCCTATCAATAATTTCGGTCTTTGTGAAAGATTATGGTTATTCAAAAAAAGGGGTTTAATGTTTTGAAATGAGCAATACAGGATTTGGGCACCAATTGATTTGAGTAACCTATTGAATAGTTGATAATTCAGATCGACAATTGATTTGAATAACCTATTGAATAGTTGATAATTCAGATCGACGATTAGTCTAGCATTTTGCAAATTCTATGAATTAGAGGAGTCAGTGGGTAGCAGAGTTTGCATCAAGTGGTGAGATATATGGAGTGGTTTTTGTTTTGAGAAAATAGTCATTTAGCAGAGGGCAGAGTTGGTGTCCGACATCTCGGATAGTTCGTGTAGAATTTTGTGAAGATTGTTCATCTGCTAGGAAAGTTACCTTAAGACAGACCAAGATCAAACTTCCAATAGACAAATTGTTTTGAAGAAGAGATGAATTTGTTCTTGTAACAATTTTAGCAAAGGTTGCATGGTAATTAGACCAGTCAATTCATTGGGATCAGAGTTCATTTCCACCAGAGATATTGTTAAGAAACTTGCCGAGACCAATCTTTGAGAGTTTTGTGAGATCTCAAATCGATCATCAAACACCTTGCAGAAGGAACAATGTCGAGTGCTAGTAGCGATTCAGTAAGATTCTTTTGAGGATTGTGCATCATAATCAGTTAGATTGCAATAAAAGGAATACGTTTCAGATGATGGGGAAAAGGTCAAAGAGCATGTCAAAATCATCAGCTCACCAGCTATTCAAGACTAAGGCCAAAAACAGGGTTGATGACTTGCAGGGAATGTTCACTGATCTGCAGCAGGCCAGGAAAGAGAGTCGAGTCGGTGATACTGTAGTTTTGGAGGAGCAGGTTCATCAATTGCTGAGGGAATGGAAAGCTGAACTACATGAGGCATCACCCAATACATCTCTGCTGGTCACTTTCTAACCTCTTTTTCAAATTCTGTTTATTCTTATTTATTTTCATTCAGCAAGAACAACAGAAGGGTCAATATATTGTAGAATAATTCTTTAAATTACCTTTGTATCCTATTGAAGTAGGTTTGTAAGCTTCCTGGGTTCATGGTTATCAGACGAAGGTGCCATTATGTTTTCCTTGTATCATTTATTTGTTCTGTTGACCTCTTCTATCTCTATTGGATGTATAATGATGAAGTCCAATATTTGCAACGAATAGCAGTAGTTGACATGTCAGGATATCGATAGAATAAGTTGTTTTGGCTCTTTGAGAAACCAAACTTCATAAGTTCTTCAGTATTCATATTGCTTGAGATTGATACAGAAAAAAGGAACCTTAACAAATAGTTCAATATTCTTAATGTTTGAGTTTGTTATACAGGAAGCAAGCCTATGTTCGTCAGATTTGTCTACCGATATGTGGCGGTTGTTGCAACTTCATGAAGAGGAAGATGATGCAACCAGTGTTCTTGCAGCACCATACAGCTCCAAGCCTCACCTTAATGAAAATACCGTTGAAGCTGCTAATCCAACTAGTTTTCAGGAGGTGATTCCTACCGGTGAAATGAGAAAGGTGTTGCCAAATGATTCTTCACAATCTTAATGTACAGTTGCTGGTAATAATTTGAGATCATTCTGACTAACTGTACATTTTGGTTGTCTTTAGGACTTCTATGCGAACCATGCCAGTACACAAGTACAAACCATTGATGGGACTAGTAGGTCTGAAAATATCCATGCCGAACCATTACTGCAGACTATTGATGAAGGCTTGGAAGCAGCAGCCCAGATGAATCGGGATTTTAATCATAATCTATGTCTCTCTTTTGATCCTGAGGTTGAGGAAGAAACTATACCTAAATTTCAAGGTCCATGCCCAGGAATTTCTCCGCCTCCCGAGGCTTTCTTAGGCCCCAAATGTGCCCTTTGGGATTGTCCTAGGCCTGCTCAAGGATCACATTGGTGCCAAGACTATTGTAGCGATTTTCATGGAATTGTGGCTTTGAATGAAGGCCCACCAGGCATGGGACCTGTTTTACGACCTGGAGGCATTGACCTGAAGGATGGCCTTCTTTTTGCTGCTCTTGGTGCTAAAACTAGGGGAAAAGCTGTTGGGATTCCTGAATGTGAAGGTGCTGCAACGGCAAAATCACCCTGGAATGCACCTGGTATGGTATTCACATATTGCAGTATGCATACCTGTTGCATGTAGTTACACATTTACGAAAAAATACAAAGAAAAAGGACTCTGAAAGTCACGAATAACATGATTTTTTAAAGTTTCAGAGGAGGTTTTGGTTTTTAGAGAAACTAAATTTGTTGATAAGGGTAATCTGATTAGACACATAAGGTTTATAGTTTCTTCATTGACAGGTATTTTTGTCTTTTTTTTGCAGAGCTCTTTGACTTGTTTGTTCTTCAAGGTGAAGTTGTTAGAGAGTGGCTGTTTTTTGATAAGCCACGGAGGGCTTTTGAGAGCGGAAATAGAAAGCAACGATCATTGCCAGATTATAGTGGTCGTGGTTGGCATGAATCAAGAAAGCAAGTCATGAAGGATCTTGGTGGGCTTAAGAGATCATATTACATGGATCCTCAGCCATCAAGTCAGTTCGAATGGCATCTTTATGAGTATGAAATGAATAACTGTGATGCCTGTGCTTTGTATAGGTTGGAGTTGAAGCAGGTTGATTCTAAGAAGAACACAAAGGCAAAGGTTACGGGAGATTCTGTTTTCGATTTGCAACATAAAATAAGGCTATCTGGAGAGTTATCAGTCGATACAAAAGGGAGCACAAAAGGGCGAGCAAAACTAACACAGAAGAATGGTAGCAAATATCCGTATTCAGCTGCCAATCCGGTTGCTCCCGTAAGTAACCATTTTTTATATGGACAGGCTGTACAGTATGGTTATTATGTGGAAGAAACAAATGGGTATTATGGAACTTAACAACTATAAAGGATGCCTATTAGTCCAGCTGCTATCTCATCAAGCTAGTTCATACCGTTCAGTATAATGTATTGTTTATTTATGGCTAGTTGCCCTTTCAATAGTAAGTTCAGAGGGTCAGTGAGTCCAACTGTTAATATGAATGGGGTTGTATGTATAGGCATTCTTCTATGTCATTCCAAAAGCATAACTTTTTGATGCTGTTTGGAGCCAATGGATGTTACACCTGGCTGTGAACAATGTGAGAACCAAGCCTGGTGTGATACGTGATTTACTTTGAATGAAGCAATGACTATTAGGAAATTCTTGTCACCATGCCAGCAATTTGCTCTAGAACATCTCTAGTGACATCAGTATAAAAAAATGTCATTATTACTTCATGTATCTTTCTTACTTAGCTTATCACATGTCTCAATAATGTGAGAAATTATTTTTGTTTTCGGTGAAGAGTAATATTTACGCATTCCTTATAGGTTGGCCAACACTCTACTGCTATAGTAAGGATACATGAACTATTGAAATCCTTGCCCCTTGGGTCCATAATGCAAGTTTTCTGCCAATAGGGCTTCTGCCCTTTGGGGAGGTCAACAGAGAATCCATTGCAAATATCAGTGATATATCGTTGACATTGCAATATATTTTGATTCGTTCAGCTTGGCAATACAATTGCCTGAAAAAACTGTGATTTTTCAAACTTTGAATGTATCGTGATTTATTCAAAAAATTATGATTTAATGAAAAAATTGCTGGGTCCACAACAGGCTGCCTATAAAATCCAATTTTTTGCTTTTTTTGACTCATCTTGAAAAGCAAAAGCAGGAGATTGAGATCAAAGGAGAAATTCACTGTCTTCCATTGAGTTGAGGAGGGGAATTTGAGTGTTGCCATCGCCACTACTGTATGTATTGTGGAGTGGGGATTGATTCACTGATACCACTGGGAATTGGTGGAAATTGTGTGAAATGGGCTTAGAATTTACAACAGAAAAACAAGGGCTTTGCCCTTGACCTGCCCTGCAACGGTGGTTTATGCCCCCCCTGACCCCTGCAGCGGTGGTTTATGCCCCCCCCTGACACCTGCAGCAGCCCCCGAAAGTGAAAAACCTGGAATATCATCTTGAATCAATAACAGTTAAATGTGAAGGATAAAATCATAATTTGTTTTGGTTATAGCTTGAACACTGACATCAATGAAGAGTCAAGAAGATGATTCAAAAATGTTGTTAACGAACAGAAAATTCCTGTACATGAGTTATGGAGTCCATCTTGGGAGATAAATTCGCTTAAGCAAAGATTCCAATTTATTATATTTCTTAATGTAATTTTGAGACATAGGAGTTAAAGCTCAGGGCAAGATTCAGTACACAGATGTGTGATGTATCACTAGACAATGATCTTAAGCATATTATATTTCAGTTTTCTTCCATATTGTACGGAAATGTGTTTATTTGATGTTGTTGTTGCTTTAGATGTTTAAAAAATTTAAAAGAAATTAATGTTTTTGTATTTTTTAAAGTTTGCTGCTAAGTTGTAGGAAAAGTCTAATTTGGCCATGTCCCAGTACCTGAATTGTCTGGAAATGCCAAAATGGGTACAAAACACCTTGGAAACGCTGCTGGCGATTTGGAAACATCGTATGGTACAGCTGGTGGCATTTCCAAGGTGTTTTGGCCATTTCTAGTGATGTTTTGGGTTCTTTTTTGGAAGTTTTTGGGTCTTCCGAAGTGCTTGAGAGGGGTGTGGAACCCATACGAAAATATCGCCCTGTCTGTGTCAATGATCTTTTAGGACAAAACAGAGATAGGGGATTGAGATTTGAGGAGTTTGTCACCTTGGTAATTAATGGTTATACTAAATTCTTAAAGTAAAAGTTAACATTCTCCTTTATGAAAAGATAAGATAAAGGAGTGTCAACTTTTACTTAAAATTTAACATTACCATTAGTTGTTTCAAGATGTTTGAGAGTGGTTCCAACTTCATCGGACTTCATATGGAGAAAGTAGAATTTCATATTCCATTCAGAATTCATCAACAGTTTTCGGAATTTTAGGGTTGGCAGGATTGTAGCATTTCCACTGGGATCTATCATGTATGGGGGTATGAGATTGGCATTAGTCAAGACCACCAAACTATGGGATTTTGCATCATGTAATCATCTTAATATAGGCATGGGTCTCCTATGTCATTTATGTGTATCATTCTTATTTTCTTGAAATAAAATATATTAAAAAAACTATATATCTATATTTTTTGTATTTTTTATATATTGCGTTTCCCCATGTACCCATTTTGGGGGGTCAAGTTTTCAGGTGTTCCTATTTGGGAAATTTGTAGCATTTCCACCGCATTCTATCATGTATCGGGGTATGGGATTGGCATTAGTCAAGACCACCAAACTATGGGATTTTGCATCATGTAATTATCTTAATATAGGCATAGGTCTCCTATGTCATTTATGTGTATCATTCTTATTTTCTTGCAAGAAAATATGTTATTAAAAAAACTATATATCTATATTTTTTGCATTTTTTATATACTGTGTTTTCTCCATGTACCCATTTTGGGGGGGTCAAGTTTCAAGGTGTCTTGTTTGGGAAATTTGTACACATTTCCACATTTCGTTCCACGATATTTTCATCGATGTTGCCAATAAGTTTCTTTCCATACCCTCAATGATATATGTTGAATTTTTAAGTGAGATTTTTAGATTATTACAATGATGAGTGTTCCATATATAGAGAACATATGGTGACCATCCATGAAAGGATGCGTCCCTTGGATAATAAATAACTACTTATTTATTATATATATTTATACCTTGTATTATAAATATCATGTCATATATATATATATATATATATATGGAAGAATGTCTTCCCAATGTTGTCCAAACATCAACACTCCCTCTCAACAAGGGAGACATTCTTCATCATGCCAAAGCTTGTCTTTGAAGTATACAAACTTCACCCTAGACTCATGACACTTGTTTGTCAGTCTTGGGAGATGTATCTCTCCCACCTGAACCGAGGGGAAACTCCTCCTGCGGTTCTCCCTCTGAGCCAATTGACTTACTCTGGGTCTGCATGTGATAGCATCTTGAGTCTTTATCATTCCTTGTCAAATCACCATGACTAGGACAAAGACCACACCAGGGTCATTCACCACAGGTACACCCTTGTGAGTGAATGTCAACCCGATGTTAACTGACACGTGGAAAACACCTTGAGTCCATATTATTCCTTGTCATGATCAAGGAAGGACTATGCTTGGGCCCATTTACCACAAGTACACCTTTGTAATAAATGCATCCTATCTCCCTTGGTCTGTAGCCCAATCTAGGAGAAGGTTCGCCCGATGCTTACTCGGGACGTTGTAGCAAAAGGTCTGTCACAGATGGCACTGCCATGTGGACTTCTAGAGGCTAATCCCTCTATAAACACTAGGGTCAACTCCCCATTGTGTGTGACGTCAAGGTCAACTCCCTTGACGTGTCCTCATGTGCTCTCCACAAGGGACGTTGGGCTATAAGCCCAAACCCACTTATCCCTCTCGGATAAGTGTCCTCACATATCAACCCAACTCGGTCACAAAGGAGTATGATCTGGAGAATGTCCCAGAAAGCTACAAACATTAACACTTCCTCTCAGCGAGGGAGGCATTCTCTGCCACGCCAAGTCTGTCATGAAAGTATTCATCTGTAGGAAAGTACTGCACCAATACTGTCTTCCTCTGCACCATGTTTCGAATTGTGTTTCGATTTGTCACGAAACACTGGTTTCTCCGAGAGCTTCACACAACTCTGGTTATCACAATGAATAACGATGGAATCTAGCACATGTCCAAATAAATCTGCAAGGAGATTGCAAAGCCACACTGCTTCACGGACTGCCACACTCAATACAATGTACTCTGCTTCTGCGATGCTCAAAGCCACATAAGTTTGTTTCCTGCTACACCAGGAAACCATGGCAGATCCCAAAGTGAAGCAACACATGAAGGTGCTCTTCCTGTCCACTGCGCTCCTTGCCCAATCAGAGTCAGTATATCCTTGCAATCTCATGTCAATACTGGAAGTATATCTCAGACCATGTCCAACTGTGCCTCGCAGGTATCTCAACACATGCTTCACAACAATCCAGTGTGTCTATCTCGACTGACTCATAAACTGGCTAAGTGCACTCACTGCATAGCAAATATCTGGTTTGGTGTTAACCAGATACATCAATGATCCAATCAATTGTCTGTACAAGGTTGGATCAATCTCATTGGAATCAGAAGAAGACACACTTAGGTTTTTCAGATTCGTCACCATTGGTGTAGCCATGGGCTTACAGTTCAACATCCCAAACTTCTTTAATATCTCAATTGTGTACTTCCCCTGACTTAGGAAGATCTCATCAATTCTCTGCCACACCTCTAGTTCCAAGAAGTAGTGCATGATACCAAGGTCCCTCATCTAAAACTCAGAGGCCAACACATACTTGCATTCAACAATAAGGCTCTCTATACTGGTGAGGAATGAATCATCAACGTAGAGGAACAAAATCAGGGACTCACCATTAACAGTCTTGTAGTACAGGTTGGGATCAACAACACTTTTGCTGAAGCCCAATCTCATCAGGTGTCCATCAATCCTCGCATTACCAAGCTCGAGGTGCATGGTTGAGTCCATCTTCAACCTGCACACATGAGACTCCTCCTCATGTATCACGAAACCATCTGGCTGCTTGATGTATACTTCTTCCTCAATCTCTCCATTGAGAAAGGTTGTCTTCACATCCATCTGATGTAGTCTCCAACCCATGGATGCTACAAGGGCAATAATTGTCTGGATAGAAGTGCATTGAGCAACAAGCGCAAATGTCTCCTCATAATCTATTCCCTCCACCTAAGAGAATCCTCTAGCAACAAATCTCGCTTTGTGCTTCTCGATGCTCCTGTCAGCTGTGTGTTTGATCTTATAGATCCACTTTGAAGTCACTACAAACTTCCCCTCAGGTCTCGGAACAATATCCCACACATCATTCTTCATGATGCACCGATACTCCTCCATCATGGCATCTCTTCATATTGGCTGACTAGATGCCTCCTCATAACATGAAGGCTTAGAATCAGTGATGTGGCTCATAGCTACGACATAGCACGAATATATCTGTGGTATCTTTCTTTGTTGGAAGGTACCACGAGGAGCTGTATGTCCTTCTGCCTCCTGCAGAGTCTGACGAGCCCATGTAGGTCTCTTTCGACCTACTGCAATATCTCTAGGAACATCAACTGGAGCTACAAGATCAACGGGATCAATTGGATCAATAGGCTCAACTGTCTCCCTTTGAACTACTGGAGGGTGAGGGGGAGAAGGCACCATCTCCTCGTGTCTCTCACTATCAATCTCCATGTGAGATCCTCTAGATCTCCTGAAGGCTACTTCCTCCTCAAAGGTAACATCTCTGCTCACCTCAATCTGTCTCTGACCAGGGATGTAGATTCGATATGCCTTCGAAGACTCACTGTACCCCACAAATGTACCCTTTCTTCCTGAAGGGTCTAGCTTGGTCCTTTTCTCCTTGGGTACATGAATGTATACTGGACACCCAAATATCCTGAAATGTCCAACCTCATGCTTCACTTCGGTGAAGGCCTCCTCGGTAGTCATGTTCCTCAAAGTCTTATGAGGACTTCTATTCTGAATATACACTGTAGTCATGGATGCCTTTGCCCACAGAAACATAGGTAAATGCTGATTATGAATCATTGCCTTGACTGCCTCAACAATTGATTTATTCGTCCTCTTTGCGGCCCCATTTTGTTGAGGGTTGTAAGGAACGATGTACTCCCTCTTGATCCCTGCCTCAAACATCTCTAGGACACATTGAGGTTCCCTCATGGAACCAATGCCTCCCAAGACATATCAAGGTTTCCTTGTGAAACCAATGTCTTGGTTCCTTCATCTGACCATCCGAGGCACGCCAGGATGAAGTCCACATTCTCTCGTAGTCCATACAGGACCTTTCGGGGAGAATGTCTCATGATGCCGCCTCAAACATCAACACTCCCTCTCAACTAGGAACATGTTTTTCCACGATGTTTTCCTCTAGTCGTCCACTGGCTACTCTACAATCAACTAGTAGCACACAACTACTACCATACCATCGGTAGCTCAAATCATCTATCACAGTCTCTGCGATCAAACAATAGCACACAACTACTTCCAAGCGATCTGGTAGTCTCCATGGCAATTGCTGAGATTTGGGTACCTTGGAAAGTGGTCCCCTTGTGTTTGTGAGTCTCTAAACACAAAGGGGGAGACTATTACCCTTATTACTTTACTTTATGTTCTAATTTCACTTTGACTTAGGAGTTTAAGTCAAAAGTGAAATATGTCACTTAAGTCAATAAAGTGACATTTAATTCACTTGTGGGTGAGTTAAAGGACGTGAGGCAAACTAAGGAAAGTGGGTTTCCTAAGTGAGATTTTAGGATTAAATCTCACCCATTGATTAGACATGGCTAGATTGGATCTAGGCCATTGATTTTTTAGGGTTTGGCCAAAGAGAGGCTAAAGAAGGGAATAGGGTAAAGATGAGATTCATTCTTCACTTGAGAGGAGAGGAGAAGGAGAAGAGCTCTTGGGTGCATATCTTGAGGAGGAGAAGGTGCATGAGGTCAAGGGTTTGGGAGGAGCTTTAGCTTGGCACTGATCTACCATGGAGTGTCTACCATGGAGTATGGGCTAAATCTTGGAGAAGGGCACATTCATCTAGTGGAGGGGCGCACAAGCTTGCGAGGGGCGCACTTTGGGAGAGAGGCACATCAAGCTTGAGAGGAGGGCGCACCCTGTGGAGAATAATCTTTCACCATGCTTAGGCGTAATCTAGAGGAGTAGAGGGCGCAAGGGTGAAGAAGGGCACACTACATTTGTGGAGTTTTGCTAGAGGAGGGGTGCACTTGAGCATAGTGCGCACCATTACTTGGAGGGAGGCACTCTTGAGAGAAGGGCGCTTCAACAAGGGTAAAGCAAAGGCAAGGCAAGGTCAAAGGCACAAGCAAGGTTAAAGGCAAAGCAAGAGGTCAAGGCACTAGTTAAGGAAGAGGGGCGCACCAAGGCAAAGGGCACTTAGCTTCAAGAGGCTAATAGGAACATCTTCAAGGGACTCCAAGGCATCCGAGAAGGGTTGCTATTGTACCAGGTTCACTTATATATGTTTTCCGTGTTGTACATTTTGCTTTGAGGCCTTCTATATACATCTACTCCAAACTTGTTTTCCCCACGAGGGTTTTTCCATGGTCATGTTGACCAAAAACTTATGTGACAATTTCATGCATGCTTAGAATTGTTAGATCAACATTTTAGAGTTGTAAAGGTCCGAGGAGTGTTATGTGTTTGAGTTTTATTGCATGTGCTAACATTGGAATGTTAAAACACTTGCAAGGGCACATCAAACAACACATAACCAATGGAAATTATCAATAGAAAGTTACCTAATTGTTTGCTGTCCTAAAAGGCAGCAAAGGACAATTTTGGAAGTTCAAACTTAGAGCTAAAATCTGGTCAAAGACAGATCAGATTTAGCACCCTGATAGTACCTCGGTTCTCTTCAGCAATCAACTAGTAGCACACAACTACTATAATGCCATCCAATAGAACATGACTATGCCAAGCCATAGTAGTACACAACTATTGTCCGATGATACATAATCACCGCTAGTGATACACAACCACTGCTAGTAGCACATAGCTACTACCCAGAGACGCAGTCTCCGCCAGTGGTACACTACACAACCACCGTAATAGCACACAATTATTGTCCAGAGACACGCAGTCTCCGCCAATGGTACACAACCACCGTAGTAGCACATAGCTACTGTCGTCTTTCCAAAGCACACAACATCATGGTAACCACCACATCAACACATTGAAACAAGCTTCACGTGATCTCGACTACAAAGGGTTTGTCGTTGCTTCTCATGTCCATCTCGATCACTCCTCACCAAATACTCGTGTTGATCTAAAACACCAACAACACCCATGCCATGGATCAACACTTACGCTTAAATTCACATAGTTGTGGGGTATTTTCCTCCATTGGTCTCCATATACCCACAAGCATTTTCCTTTCTAGGAAATTACAAAACGACCAAGTCGACATTCATGGCATAGGGGTTCTGCACTTTTCAGGTGGTCGACTCCTAGCAGATCAAGGCGCCTATTGCACCATCATCTTTTCAAATGCACCCAAAGATCCCATGTCAACAAAGATCTAGGGCACACTACAATCAAATTTGAATGGCCTTCTTCACATACTTTGTGGAAAGTTCTCTCTTCTTATTCATATACAGACACTAAACTACACTGGAGTGAGCCAAACTTCTCGGCGGGAGATGTACACATTGTAGATAGTATCCTGAATCTCAAAAGGAATATATATGAGTAGAAGAGGACCACGATCATAGGTCAGTGACTTCATAACTCCCACTGTTGTACCTAGAGGATACGTGCATAGTTCCCCGTGAGTTCATTAGTCTACAACACAGTCGTACACAATAGAAGCATCTGCCATTTCACACGATTTGCCAATAGTTACATTTCAAACAATTGTCGAATACACTGATGATCTTACTTAGTCAATCCGGGGTCTAGTGATCACTCTCCAGACTCAATTTACCAATTCAGAAAGATGGTGAAATGGCTCTTTTTGAACAGGTTGCCTCTACCACGTGACTTTACCCGAGTCTGATTGCACCCATCATATTCATCGCCCTCATTTTAGAATGCCCCATTCATTGCATTTCCCTCACTTCCATTTGCATTTTCATCATCATGATGTGCATGGTGGCTCAAAGAAGGAAGGTCACGATTTTCACAAGGACGTTCCCAAGGGCTGCATGGTCATGTACATGGGCAGTGAAGGAGAACAACAACAACGTTTTGTAATACCGGTTGTGTATGTAAACCATCCATTGTTCGAGAAGCTTCTCAAGGAAGCCGAGGAGGAATATGGCTTCCATTTCCCTTTCATTTACCTGGGCCCTTTTGTGAGGGAGTCAAGCCCAGTCCAACTTTGATACCATGTTGAATTTTTATGTGAGATGATAAGTGAGATTTTTTGATTATTACAATGATGAGTGTTCCAGAATCCATATATAGAGAACATATGGTGACCATCCATGAAAGGATGCATTTCTTGGATAATAAATAACTACTTATTTATTATATATATTTATACCTTGTATTATAAATATCATGTCATATATATATATATATATATATATATATATATATATATATATATATATATATATATATATGGAAGAATATCTTCCCGATGTTGTCCAAACATCAACAATATATTCACACCTACATGATGTTTGCAACAGTGGTTTTAAATTATCCACCAGGATTACACTCTTGCTGTGGTCTGACCTCACCTGCATGGCATGTGTTTCAAAGGGATGAGGCAGGATGCAAGTCCCGGGCAATTTTGGCAGAATAGCTACTGGACAATGGATGGTTTCTCTGTAAAACCTGGCACCTGAGCTGAAGGAAGTCCGCTCTGTGCAGTGCAATCCTTCATGGCACTTTTCTTGAAGCACTTCCAAAAAAAGAAAGCTAATGCAAGTTTTCATGGGATTTTAGATTTAGGCCTTTTCAACTGGAATTCTAGAATCCTTGTACCATATAGGTGGCTTATGGCTATTGAATCCATTCCTTAATGGAGAGGGGGGCAAGACACTTGTCTTTAATCATTTGAACACAAAGACATTGTCCCCGTAGTAGTCTCCAAATGTTTTTGGCTACGAGGGCTTTGGAAAATAGAAACGATTTTTTTAGCCCCCAACCTCCATGGCATTTTGGGATAGTAAGTTTTTTCCATGATACTAGAGCCATACCTTTCTTTTATTGAGCACCTAACCATATGAAATGATAGTAGTGCTGTCTAATTCGATCAAGGATTCCTTTTGGGATCCAAGCGAGAAACATCCAATAGAATAGAATGGCCTCAAGAATAGATTTCACTAGGACTAAACACCCTCCTTGGGAGAGGTGTATGCTACACCAAGTGTTTAGTGTTTTTTTCAATATTGGCTATGAGCCACTGCCAATTTCCTTTGAGGTAAATATTATGCTTAAGGTGGAATCCAAGATATTTAAAACCCATGTCAAAATCCATTACCAAAAAGGGGATGATGTGAGTTATGTAAAGCTTCTCAACCTCATAAAGACCCCAACAATTTACCATAGATTTGGATGAGTTTATCATCATCCCCATGGTTGTACAAAGGATATCCATAATATCTTTGAGCTTATCCACCATTGTTTTTGAGCCATCACAAAAGATAAGTATGTCATCGACAAATAGTAAATGAGAAACAATACACGAATTGCCAATTAAAATACCTTTGAAGGAACCATTTGTTGAGGCTACCCTAAGTTCTCTGCTAAGCCCTTCAACGATGAGGAGGAAGAGGAGTAGAGATAGTGAGCATCCCTACTGAATTCCTCTTTCAGGCTTGAAGAAGGGTGAGGCTGCCCCATTGATTAAAACTACGAAAGAAACCAAACTTATGTATCCCATTACCCATGCCACAAAATATAGACGAAAGCCGAGGTGAATAAGAATGAGATGAAGGAAAAGCTAACTTACTCTATCAAATGCCTTGGAGAGGTCCACTTGATTATCACGGCCCTTAGGTTCTTTGTTTTCTATGAGTGGAGGCCTTCCTGGGCTACATCTACAACCTCATGTATTTTCTTCCTTTGAGAAATCCAAACTTCTCATGTGAGACTTGTCTAGAAAGGGTTTCCTTTAGCCATCGAGAGATGATCTTTGAAATGATTTTGTAAATGCCATTGGAGAGTGAGATGGGTCGAAAAAATTCATAGCACGATGGGTTGTCGGTCTTTGGTATCAGTGCTATGAAGGTGGTATTGAAAGCTGCCAAATTCTTTCGGATTGTCTTGAGGCCCTCCACTACCCCAAGGAGATAATTCTCTATAAAGTCATAAAAACTAAGAACAAATTCAATGGGGAGTCCATCTATACTAGGACCCTTGTCCTTCTGAAAGTTTTGGAGAGTTCGAAGTAGCTCCTATTTTCCCACCTCAACCATGAGATTTTGATTGTCCTCAGGTTCCATGAATTTAGGAAAGAAATTGGATAGTCGGATGATGGCATATATGGTGGCATGGTTGTCCTCTTTAAAGACAGATTGAAAGTATCTAACTCCCTCAACAACAATGTCAGGGAAGTTCTCCTCCCACTTATCGTCTTCTCTGACTATTTTCCATATGAAGTTGATGTTTTTTTTCTGTAATTGGCATAACGATGGAAGAATTTGGTATTGTTATCCCCTGCCTCAAGCCAAATCACCCTACTCTTTAAGTGACACTCTTTCTCTTTATCTAGGAGCAACTTTGTTTGTTTGTTTTCAAGTTGGATAATCTCATCCTTTCGAGAGTCTATTAGGAAACCAAATCATTCCAAAGATAGCCTGAAGGCTAGTTCTTCTTCTATTTCCTAAAGGACTCTGTCATCCTTTTATATATTTTCTTTTTACTGTTGGATTGTTGATTGCTTAGCCTTTTTCATATTTTGTGAAATTGGATGGCCGTTGATTCATTGAGAAAATTGTTGAAGGGTATCCAAGTGTTTTTTAATTTTTGAATGAAATCTTCTTCATTGAGCCTTTTGAGATTCAACTTCAAGGGGCTTGGTGATTTCCCTTGTGCAAGGGCCACTTTCAAAATCACCTGATTGTGATCAGAGTCCCCTCCAAATGATACCCATTGTCCAATTTTGAGAGCCTTCTCCAATAAGTCCTACAATACCAAAAATCAATCTAAGGATTTAACAATTTTGGCCTTGCCATTTCTTTGGTTTGTCTAGGTTGGAGTGAACTTGGCTGCCTCAATATGCAAAAGCCCAACTTGTTTCAAATTCCTATTGAAGAAATCCGAGAGGCAATCCACTTGGTCCGTAGGCCCTTAGATCTTGGATGCACCGAGAGAAAACATTATATAACCTCCTAGGATCACAAACCCTCCTTGAATCCACACACTGATAAATAAGTGTTCCTAGAATTCCATTCCATCATAGTAGGGTATGTAGAGGTTCATATAGGCGAGTTCTTTCTCCATTTCAAGTGAGAAAAGGGAGGCGCTCGTCCTTGAAGAAAAATTACATGAGTTGGTAAGTGTAAAGAGATTGGTCTTTGTTGGATATTTGGGATGACCCCGGTTCTACTTTAGGTTTCCAACAAAACCTTGCAAACCATCGGCCCTTCTGGAGACCAAATGGAAACACTGCGCACATAATGCATACAGTCTCAACTGAGATGGATTTATGGGTGATTGCAAGACCCAAATGTATGCAATCGTGGAAGGGAGACTACTGTGGGGATGACAAACATTCCTTATACCTCAACATACATTAGATCTAACATTCTAACACATCATTATATCCAGATCTACCATTCTATAATTAGTTACATTCATTTTGCAGTAAATATCATGTCTATTCTAGTGCGTGTTGTAATTTACTCTAATTGATCAATTCATTCATCATAAACCATTGCAAGAATTAAGACAAACATTCCACACAGAGACTCAAAGTTTTACTGTGGTTCACCCGCTGGGTTACGTCCACAAAGATATGGCATTATTCACTATTTTATTATTCTTCATCAAGTTTATAGCGCTACACGCATTACAAGTGTGGTGAGGCCGACAAGATCGCACCAAGCTCCATAGATTGCGACCTTACCCTTGATTACAATGCATCTCCCTGTCTCCAAAATTGAGTCTGAAATCATCTAAACATTCACTCATTCACTAACTGACTCACTAGAACTCTCCAACAATGACTTCCCCCCTGAAGCTCTCCGCTACACTATATTTATATTAAAAAAATGGGTTAACACCCATTACAACAATGACCCAAACCCTAACCCACTAACCCTAAGTTTATTAGGTTTTTCCACATTTTAACTTCCTGAGCGCGACTGGTCCAAAATCCAATTGTTTTCCTCGTTGATCCGCATCCTTCTTCCTTCCTTTAACTTTCCTTCTTTCTCGACGCTTCTTTTCCTTGTTTTCCAACACATACCCCTTTTCTGGTCCATTTTCTATCTGCCCTCATTAATTACTGCACTCTTCTCCCCAATGGACTGTGAAAACATGCCCCCAACACTCATCTATGGCTCCTCCCGAACCACTCAGGTAGTGTGCACCTCTTGCACTGACTTCTCTAACTCTTGAAACCTTCCTGAAATTTCTTCAACTCGAGATTTTACTTGCACACACTTTTCTGCTACAACCTCCACAATTTGCACTGTAATATGCTCCTTCAATAGTTCTCCACTCTCCAAGTTGACTTCTTCAACCTGACCCTTTGCGACATCAATCTATGTAAGCATTTGTTCGACGCCTTCTTGTAGTGGTTCCAACTGCACCTGCCTTGACTGTTTTTCTGCTTGTATAGTCTTCAGCTCTGCCTGCAAATTCTTCATTTCTTGTGTGCTCCTCAATCTATCTAAGATTGTCATCGTTTTTTTCTTTTTCTTCAGTTCTTGCATGGTAGTATTTATACCTTCCTATTTCTGGTCTAACTCCTGCGGTTTCTCATCCTCCTGAAGATTCGTCCATAACTGTGTGCTCTTATTATACAACTCTGTGATTTCTCGGATGACCAGCGCAATTCTCTCCATATGACCTATCACCTCCTTCTCCCTTTGTGTTATGACTTCTGGTGGAGTACTTGGTGATAGGAGTTCAATCAACTCTGTAATATGGCTTTTATATGCCTCCATAGCCTGCACTATTTTCTCAATCTTCGCCTCTGTTCGTAAATTCTCTTCCTGCATGCTGTCAACAATAGTTTTAAACACTTCTTCCACCTACTTCTCTATTCTACCAATGCGCTTCTTTGCTTCCTCCGTCTCAAACTGCACTTGGTTAATTGTCATCTTTAGTGTCTTAATTACTTCATTGGCCAATTGTAGACTTGTCTCATCTGCGCGGGCCCTCAACTGAATTTCCCGTGCGACACTTATTTGAAGTTTGTACAATGCCTTTGTTGGAACCTTGGGTAGTGCCAAGTCCAAACGATTTATGTCTTTCAATAGATTCTGTGTTGTTATTTCATCCACCTACAACATTCCCTGGGTGATAAGAAAATTGTCATTCCCCATGGATATTATCTGTACTATCTCCTGTTTTGGAACTGTTTTCTTCTAAGAAGTGTGTTGTTGATGTACCTATTCTTTTTGCTGTGTTGTAATGAGTTGCAATTGTTCTAGTGCATCCTTGACTTCTATCAATTTCTTGACTATATCCTCCCTTTGCTTCTCATCATCATACCATGCTTTTGTTGTGCAGTCTTGTACTTTATCTACGACTAACTCTGCATCACCTTCTGTCAGTGTGAGTTCAGGAACGCCCTTATGCACTTTCATTTTCTTGCACCGGCCTACTGCCTGTAATATTGTCCTTTTCATTGGCAGTGTGTTTGTCTACGCGGTTGTACCTGGTATGTCCATATTTGGGAGATCTCCTCCTCCTAGTTCCTCTTGCGTAGGAACATTAGTATCCTTCTATGCTCCTCCATTTGGTTCTACTATGTGCTCCTTTTTCTGCAATGAAGCCTTTGGGATAGTATTCTTTTGCCTTGGATTTTTCACTGTTGCGCTACCCCCTGTTTCCTTCGCGCGCTCTGTTTCTTTCCTTGTATTCACTGCTGGGTTGTTTGACTTCTGTGAAGGTCCAACCTCTGTTTGTTGCTTAGATTTGGGACCTTATTTGGGATTGTTGACACCTTCCATTCTTCGAGCTAATCCTTCATGGCCCACTGCACTTCTTCTCTTGTCACACAATACCTCAACTATAACCATTCCTTCTTGGGATCCCTCTTAGCTTGGATCCACATGTCATGTCTGGAAGCATGAATGTTAGCTATGCTTTGATTCTCTTCCACCACTTCTGGTGGTATCCTCCATGTATTAGCAAACTTCTCTTGCAATACATAGAAAAATTACTGAAATTTTCCTTCCTTTGTTTTGCATCTGAAGTGTGCCATAGTGTTGTATACTTTGTTGCACGACACTTCCCTAACTGGTAGTGGAATCCACTATATTTAGGTTCTCCCTATCCCACCAGTGCTATCAGTGTGAGTAGCCACGGATAATGGAATTCTGTTCCAATATCCCGTGCAAAACAAAGGAAGGAAAATTTCAGTAATTTTTCTATGTATTGCAAGAGAAGCTCGCTAATACATGGAGGATACCACCAGAAGATATGGAGCGTTCTTGCAATCATCCAGAAACAAATTTAATAGATATGAAGCCCAACTGAGTAGGATCCCCTTTGTGCATTGCGTTGCTGCTGCTATTACTCCTGCAGGGGCTTCCTCGTTGCGACATTTTCTTAAAAGTTTGCAAGCCATAAATTCTGTCACCAACCTCGTTGCTAGTTCACTGATCTGGTTAATGATCAATCCACTGGATCCTCTGTTAGTGCTGTATTTCTTCTTTATCTCCTCTGACAAATATTTTTCCTTTGTCTTGTCGTCCAAATACTGTTACGGTTTTGCGCCATATGTTGGCAAGCTTGTGATTTTTGCAATTAAATCCACATCTATTGATATAGGCCTATCTATCCATATGATACCTCCACATACCAATGTTAGTAGTTGTTTAAAAGATGCATTTACATATTTTCCTCTCCCAAAGTGGGGAATTTCCAGCAGGTTCATGATACCTGTGTTATATAATCCTGCAATCCACTGTTTCGGCTCCAAAATTGGATTTCCTAACAGACCTGTTTCTTTTCTTTCCATATAGACTTGTGGCGCGAACTCAAGGAACTTTTCCCTTTCTGTAATATCATGATCAACGTACTTTAGTTTGTACACAGATCCTAATATGCCAGGAAGGATCTTGACTCCTTCAAGTATCTTCAACATTAACAGTGTTAGTTCCTTCTGTTTGCGTGGTGTTGTCATTGCTGCAGATTTTACCTTAGTTTTCTTCTTCCCTGTTGATGGCCTTGCTTCTTGGTACACATCCTCAATGTCCTGTTCTTCCTACATATATGTGTCCGACTAATTTGTGATATCTTCCACATGTACTTATTCCTTCGACTGTTGTGTTGGAACTGCTACAAGGTGCTGCGCTCCTTCAGCCTATTCTATGAGCTCATTTGATTATGTTCGTTCATCATCTTCCTCATCCATCTGCTGTGTTTCTCTTAATTCAACTTGTTGCGTAGGGTTTTTCTTTGTGCTAGGGTTTTGTGTTTCACCCCGCGGGTCGACATCCATTTCCTCTGACGTCAGATTCTTCTCTTCTACAATCGTGGGACTAACCGGATAGATGAATGGAGATAGAATTGCATCCACATCTACCACTCCTTTCCGTTGAATAGGGTTTTCTCCTTTGGTTTCTTGGTCCTGTGGAGATCTTGCAACACTACGTGTTTTTCTTGCGACCAAACTGGGAGCTCCAAACTTTGGTGGTGCCATTTTGCTAAATCCTAAAAAAGGTTTCTCTGAATCTTCATTGAACACCTGGAAATACCTTCTCTCCCTGAGTTTTCTTCCTTAGACCTCGTTTGCACAAAGTCACAATGAGTCTTTCCTTGCACGTTTTCCGCTTTTATAAGTCGTGCCATAAATGATCTATTGCGCCCCACTTTTCCGATCACATGTTTTCCTCTTTGAGGCGACTTTCTGTCTCAGCGTGCTACTTTTTCTGCCTGGTCACTTTTTGCTGTCACGTAGTGTATTGAAGTTCTTTCATACCAATTACTATCTTCGACGCGTTGTATTATTTAACTTCCTGTCTACCACTTATCCACCTACTACATCTTTTTGTATTTTTTTCACTTTTCCAATTTTTTTCTTCTATTTTTCTTCTTTTAACTCCTACTATATACACTATGTACAATTGTAATTTTCTACGCTGCATCTACTGAGGGTTATTGGGTCGACCGTCCCGATATAGTTTCAGTCAACTGTCATTCACCAATCCTTGAATCTCTTTTCCTGTTAGATCATGTAACTGCACAACACTTCCATCTGTGATAGACTTTATCTCATATGATCCTAACCAATGTATCCTAAATTTCCCCGGGCACTATAAGTATTTTTTGTCATAGAGGAGAACCAATGTCCTTCCTTAAAGTTTTTCTTCTTAATGTGTCTATCATGCCAAGCTTTGTCATTTTCTTTCTGTACTTCTTGATGGAAACCAACCATAATCATGTCCTCTTCTAGTTCCATGAGTTGAGACGATCTTTCTTGAGTTGCGCTTCTTTCTGTCATGTTTGTAATGGATGCAATGCGTTGATTAGGTATCAAATATTCTAAAGGGACTACTTTTTCATGACCATACACCAATCTGAAAGTTGTCTGCCCTGTAAGTTTCTTGCATGTAGTTCTATAAGCCCATAATACTGATAATATCTTCAAATCCTAATCATCATTGTTTACATTACAAATTTCAGTTAAGGCATTCTCTAATATCTTATTAAATGCTTCCATTGTTCCATTATCCTAAGGATGGTATGGAGTGCTCTTCTGATGGTTTATCTCAAATTATTTAGTCATTGCCTGGATGGTACTATTGATAAAATGAGTCCTCTGATCACTTATTAGAATTCTAGGGCATCCAAATCTTGTAATTACTTGTTCAAACAGGGAGTGCACTGCAATATTTCACTGATGCTTCTTCAACCCATCTGGTTAGATATTATGTCACTGTAATGATGTACCTTACTCTTGATCTTCCATATGGTGGATTGATTGGTCCTACAAAGTCTACTGCCCATTTTTTCAAACACTTTAAGGGTTACTCGGGGTCTTAGGGGTATCTCATCCCTCTTGGATGACTTTCCTACCCTCTGAAAGACATCACAATTCTGACAATACTCCTTTGCATCTTTAGAAACTGTTGGCCACCATAGTCCTGCATGCAATATCTTATGCGTAGTGGCTTTTCCTGTACAATTTCCTCCAACTATTCCTTCATGTGTTTCTGTTAAGATGATAGGACGTTCATGTTCCATGACACATCTCTTTATAATATTATCTGCACCTAGTTTATACAAGTGTCCAACAATAAGTTGGTAATCTGTAGCTCTAACCACCAAATTCTTCTTCTGCACAATATTGTTTTCCTTTGGGGAAAATCTTGTACTAAAAAATTCAATAATATCAGAAAAGTGTTCATCAACAATCTTCATTGAAAAGAGCTGTGCATTAGGAAAATCGTCCTCCAAGCTGCTTATTTCCTCTCCATTAGTTATCCTGGACATATGATCTGGCCCTACATTCAATCTTAGGGGTTTCACAACTACTTCAAAATCAAACTTTTTAAATAAAAACAACCATCTACATATTCCCCCCCCAACACTGGCTTGTTGACCAGGTATCTAAGAGCAGAGTGATCTGTGAATATTTTGAAATGTTGTCCTAACAAAAAATGTTTGAAATTTTGTAAATCATACACCATAGCCAACCCTTCTCTCTCTATTGTATTATAATTATGTTATGAAACTGACAATTTCCTACTTGCAAATGTTATTGGGTGATCTATGTCACATTCTCTTGACTGTGTTAAAACTGCTCCAAGTGTTATTGCAAATGCATCCACATGAACATGGAACTCTTTTGACCAATCTTGAAACACTAGAATTGGTGTTGTCACCATTTTCTCCTTTAATATGTCCAAACTATGTTGGCACTCATCATTCCATTGAAACTTGATATCATTCTTTAACAGTTTCTCCATGGGCGCAGTAATCTATGCATAGCTCTTTATGAAATTTCTATAATATCATGTATGTCCTAGTGTAGGTCTTAATTGACGCACTGACTTAGGTGGTGGTAAATTAACAATGACATCAATCTTCGCAGGGTCAACCAGTAGGCCCTGTTTATAAACCACATGTCCTAGCAGAATTCCAAATGGTGCGCTGAATATGGATTTCTTAATGTTCAAGGAAATTTTACACTGCCTACACATGTCTAGCATCAATCTCAAATTTTCAACATGATCTTTCAATAGGCTAAATATTGTCCAATCATCAATATAAATCTCCAAAAATTTATGTACAAAATATTTAAATGCAACTACCACTACTCTGGAAAAAATAATAGGGAAATTGTTCAATCCAAAGGGCATTAATGTATACTGGTATGACCCCCATTATGTGGAAAACATAGTCTTATGACGATATTTTGCTGCTATTTTGATTTGGTGATACCTTGAAAATCCATCAGTAAATGAGTATGCTTCTTGTCCTCCTACATTTTCCAATACTTTATCTGTAAATGGAGTAGGGAAGCGATTATGCAGACATGCATCATTCAACTTCCTCAAGTCTACATAGATCCTTATTTCCCCTTGCTTCTTCTCTTGAACTACCATAGGGCTAATCCACTCAGATTCTTCAATAGGTTCTTTATACCAACCTTTAACATTTTATCAATTTCTGCCTTAACTTTTTGTTTATATACTAGATTCATCCTATAGGGTCTCTGTCTTATTGGTCTGGCATCTGGTCATAGAATAATCTTCATTTATCCAAGTTCTCCTACCACCCCTTTTATTTCTAAGAATGTTACTGGAAATAGATCACTATACTCACGCAATAGTTTTGTTATTCTTTCCACTGTCTGGTTCTCCCAATAGTCACCAATACTTGCAATCTTTGGATTGTCTTCTGTTCCAATATTTACTTTATTTATCTTTAGTGGTGCAAACAATTCTTCTGACTGTAATTGTGGCACTTCTATTTCTCTTTCCTCTTCAACTTCTGTTATATGAATATCGCGTAGGTTTTCTTCTGCCGGGTCATCTTCTGCAATGTGGTAACAATGTAGCAATTGACTGATTGTTTGTCCATTTTGGTTCTGATAAGCTATTACAATTTCAACTTCAGGTTCTTCAAAGATATTTTCTTTTATCATCTTTAGTGTTGTTTCTATCGTGGGATTCTCATGTTCAAATGCAAATGTGATCGCAAAGTTCTGCTGCAAATCTTCCCAATTTACAGTTCCTCTGTGCAGTTCCAATTCTCTATACCAATTTGTCGGTATGCTATCTAATGTATGAATGAAGTGATGTGGTCATTCCTCTGGTGGTACCAATATCCATTTAGTTATGCATATGTCTATATGTTTTTTGGGTTGTCCTATTCCATCATATTTCTGCATATATTTATTCTCTTGTTCCGCGCCAAATATGATGCGTAGTAATCTTTTGCATTGATACCAATCCTTGACATTTTATTTGTGAGTACCCCACCAACGTGATGGTGTTTCTTTCAGAGAAATATCTAAATCTAATAACCTTTGATTTTCCAATACTTCTAACTAAAACTTTCTTAAGAATTCTTCCAAAACATTTTGACCATAAAAAGTTGGAGGTTCTCTTACCTCTGTGCCGATCCATTTTAGTGAACGCATCATTCTTTCACATCTTCTAGTAGATATCTCATGTATGCGTTGTTGTCAATTCTCCAGTCCTATGTTAGAATCTGAAGCACAAGAACTGATACTTCTTCAACTAAGAATTCCATCTGTTTTTGGGTTAATGTAACCTTCCTCGCGTGCAATAGTTCTATACAACTGATTTATTTCTTCTGTGATGAAGTTTTCTGTTGCTGGTTCAACAATATTCCAGCTTCTGAAGGATCTAATGGTGCTATGACTCTATATTCTCTTGATTCAAAAATCATTTTCCGAGTCTTCAAGTTGATGATAACTTGATTGTCAAATCCTCGATCCAGTCCTAATAATGCTGGATAAGGTGTAGTATTATCCACTATATCAATTACCTCAAAGTCTTTCATAGTGCACACACCATATAAATCCACTTATATTCCTTTCAATCGACCAATTGGTATCACTCTATGTAGGTTTGGTAATTTCAACTGAATAGGTGAATATCCCAGTGCAGGTTCCCCGATACATTCCCATGTTTTATTAGGAAGAACATTTACCTGTGATCCAAAGTCTAATATGATGTCATCCATGTTAAAGTCTCCAATATTCTCATTCAGTCTGAACTCCCTACTTGTTCTTCTCTTCCTATGGACATTATTTGTTGTCTTTATCTCTTCTTCATAATTTCATTTTTCTACCAGACTTTGTAATACTCGTAGAGATTTTTGATCATTCAATAACTTCAAGCAAGACACAAAAAAGTTCTTTAAATTACTTACTTTTTATGAAGACTAATCTCTAATGGTATGATCAAATGGATGAGGCATATCATATACTGGTCCATCATATCCTGGATGTGCCTTCGAAGTAGAATCAATATTCTCATGCAAGATTTATTGTTTGGCCTGCTTGAATGTCTCTTTTTCCTTGTGCGCATCAAAATGTTGTTGTGGTGTTGTATTCTTTCGGACCCACTGGTATTGGTTTTGATCCAGATTTGTTTCATCTGCTCCTATTTTGGTTCCACCTGAAGTATTTATATTGATGTTTTTACTATCATCTCTAGTTTCTGTGGCAATCCATTGAACATTTTGATTATTCTGATTCCTTTTTTCCTGTATATTTGTCAGAAGTGTAGGACAATCTTCTCTAGTATGTTCTGTTGCGCGACAGTACATGCATGTCGCTGGTGGTAGTGGATAATGCCTTGCATAATGTCCAGGTTGCTGACAATTGTGGCATGTTACTAGTCCTCTACCTCTTCCATATCCTTCTCTTCCACGACCTCCTCCTCTGTTGCCTTGATTGTCTATGCGCATTGCCTAAACTGTATGAAAAACCCTCGACGTCCAATAAGGTATTTCTAATGAAGATATTATTTAATATGAAGATGTCAGAAGGTGGATCTATTGCAGATCATTTAAATGAATTTAATATGGTTACTAATCAACTAAGTTATGTAAAAGTGGACTTTGATGATGAAGTCAGGGCTCTTCTAATCTCGTGCTCATTGAAAGAAAGATGGAACGACTTGGTCATGGTTGTAAGTAACTCTTTCTCTGGTTCAAACACTTTAAAATTGGATGATGTTGTTGGTGTTATCCTTAGTGAGGAAATGCAACGGAAAAACACAGGTGAGACATCAGGTAATGTGTTAAACATGGAGAACAGGGGAAGACAAAAGGATAGAGGAAAGAGCTTAGGGAGCTGCGAGAATTATAGGAAGGGCAGATCCAAATTCAGATTTGGAAAGACAGAGTGCTAGAATTGTGGGAAGAAAGGAAATCTGAAGAAAGACTGCATAGCTCCAAAGAAACAAAGAGATGATCACCGGGAGAAAAATAAGGAAGCAAATGTAACAGGTGATGTGTTACAAGATGCTTTGATTCTTTCTCTAGATAATATTTCTAAGCGTTGGGTAGTAGATTCAGGGGCTTCATTTCATGCCACACCCCATAGGAAACATTTTCTAGATTATGTTCAAGGTGATTTTGGACAGTTCATTTGGGTGATGATGCACCATGGAAAATTGTTGGAATGGGAAATGTAAAAATAAAGCAAAGTAATGGAAACCAATAGTTATTAAAAGAGGTAAGACATGTTCCAGATCTAAAGAAAAATCTAATTTCAACAGGGAAGTTGGAAAGTGAAGGTTGTATATCCATATTTATAGATAAGGTGTGGAAGGTCACCAAATGATCATTAGTGATAGAAAAATGAGAGAAGGTAGGTACATTGTATTTATGTACTGGTAATACTGACTCTTCTATATATTTAGCTTCTACAAGAGTGGATACAACATTGTGGAATCATAGGATTGGACACATGAGTGAGAAGAGGATGCAGATACTTCAAAAATTAAATTTGTTGTCGGATCTTAGACAAATTGATTTGGATTTATGTGAGCATCGCGTTTATGGAAAACACAAGAGAGTCATATTTCTCAGAGTTAGAAAAGAAAAGAAGAGTGAAAGGTTAGATTTTTTGCATACAGATGTATGGGGACCAACTTAGGTATCATCTATTGGTGGCTCTCATTATTATGTTACTTTTATTGATGATGCAACTAGAAAAACTTTGGTTTATTGCATTCGACAAAAAATGATATTTTTGATACTTTTAAGAAATGGAAAGCTTTGGTTGAGAATGAGATAGGAAAAAGGTTGAAGTGTCTCAGATTAGACAATGGAAGTGAATATTGCAACAATGACTTTGATGATTACTATTCGTACCATGAGATTCGTAGAGAGAAGATAGTTCCAGGAACACCACAAGAAAATGGTGTGTCAGAAAGGATGAACAAGACAATCATGGAGAGTGCAAGGAGTATGAGATTGCATGATGGTTTGCCCTTACAATTCTGGGAAGATGTTGTAGATAATGTTGTTTACTTAATAAACATAGGACCTTCAAGCTCTTTGGATGGTAGAATTCTAGAGGAGGCATGGACAGGTAAAAAAGTAAACTATTCTTTTTTGAAGACTTTCGGTTGTGAAGCATTTGTCCATATTGATAAAGAAAATAGAACAAAGCTTGAGGAAAAATCCAAGAAGTGTACCTTTATTGGATACCGTGTTAATGATTTTGGTTATCGCTTATGGGATTACGAAAATATCAAAAAAATTAGGAGTAGAGATATCATATTCAATGAGAAGGTCATGTATAAAGATCAGTTGTAGGGAAAGAAACAGGAAAAAGAAAAACCAGAATACACAATGCTTGATGAGATCACTGAAAAAGAAATTCCAAAGGAACTAGAAAATCAAAATGTAAAACAACAGGAGCAACATGTACCTCAAATTCCTGCAAGTGTTGTTAGAAGATCTACCAGGTTAACTAGACTCCCTGAACGATACTCTCCTTCATTGTACTATTTATTGTTGACTAATTCTGGTGAACCAGAATGTTATGAAGAGACAATGCTGGTAGACGGTAAAAAGAAGTGGGTGAAAGGTATGAAAGAGGAAATTGATTCCATGGTAAATAAACAAAATTTGGATTTGGTTCAGTTACCTACAGGAAAAAGAGCATTGCAGAATAAATGAGTTTACAAGTTGAAGGAAGAAGATGGAGGAAAAAAGAGGTACAAGGCTAGACTTGTTGTAAAGGGGTTTGCACAAAAGAAATGTATATATTTTGATGAAATATTTTCTCCTGTTGTTAAAATGACTTCAATTAGGACTATTTTAAGTCTTGTGGCAGTAGAAGATTTGCATCTTGAACAATTATATGTAAAAACAACTTTTCTCCATGGGGATTTGGAGGAAGAGATTTATATGCAACAACCACATGTGTATGAGGTCAAAGGGAAGGAGAATTTGGTACGCAGGTTGAAGAAGAGATTGTATGGCCTAAAGAAAGATCCAAAGCAGTGGTATTTGAATTTTGACAGGTTTATGACATAACAAGGTTATAGTAGATGTCATTTTGATCACTGTGTTTATTTTAAAAAGCTAGAAAATGGAATCTATATTATCTTGCTATTGTATGTAGATGACATGCTTGTTGCAGGGTAAAATATGCAGGATATAAATGTGCTCAAGAAGAAATTAGCTAATTCATTTGCGATGAAAGATTGGGGTGCTGCAAAGAAAATCCTTGGTATGAGAATAACAAGAGACAAGAAAAATTGCAAATTGACATTGTCTCAGGGTGAGTACATAGAGAAGATGTTGGAGAGGTTTAGAATGCAGAATGCAAAACTAGTTAGTACACCTTTGGCCAACCATTTCAAATGAAATAAGGAAATGTGTCCCAAGACATGGGAGGAGATAGAATACATGTCCAGGTTCCCCTATTCATCAATAGTTGGCATTTTGATGTATGCGATGGTTTGCACAAGATATGTATTGCACTGCTACTCATGCATTATGTTTTGGAGGTTCAAACATTGTTCTACATGGATATGTTGATTCAGATATGGCAAGTGATAAAAATAGCAGGAGGAGCACCACAGGGTATGTTTTTACTATAGGTGGAACAACTGTAAGTTAGATTTCGAAACTGCAAAAGGTTGTTTCACTTTCAACAACAGAAACAAAGTATGTTGTTGCTACAGAGTCTAGTAAAGAAATGATTTGGTTACAGTGGTTTATGGAGGAATTGGGAAAGAAGCATGAGAATAACATGTTGTACTGTGACAATGAGAGTGCCATTCATCTTGAAAATAACTTAGCCTTCCATTCAAAGACTAAGTATATACAACTCAGGTACCATTTCATACGATCCATCTTGGAAGATGGACATTTAAATTTGGAAAAGATACACACTAGCCATAATCCCGCAGACATTTTAACTAAGGGAGTAACCAGGGAGAAATTGAGTTCCTGCTTAGTTTCAGTTGGTCTTCAATAATGAATATGAAGACGATAAATTTTCCAAGTCCAAGAAGGATCATAGTCCAACATATACAACAACGATGGAGTTGTTGAGATCAGTCTCCAAGTGGGAGATTGTTGGTTGTGGAACCTGATTATCTTCCTGATTCAGAGGTCTTTGTTTTCAGCCGTGTTTATACCCCATGAAGAATTTACACCTAAGAAGAATGTACAATCCTCCATGCAGGGGAGTGCAGAGCAGGGTTACCCCCTTTGCGGGGTCTGGGGGAAAGCGGGCCCCTGAAGGAAAAATTGCCTTGTAAATGTATATTGTAATTTCATTGTAAATCTGAATTGTTCATTATAAGGTCTTAGATTTGTCGGTAGAAGTTATGTTAGGGTTTTTTTCCCTAGAAGGAAACCCTCTTTTATGAGGGAAATGTATTGCAACTATGTATCATTGCGAATATTTTATTATGAGAGAGGAGACTGTGAGAGAAAGAAGAGGAAGTTACAATGAGTGTGTTGTAGGTTGCATCCCTTCATTTGCTGGATAATAATAAAGGAAGGACTTGGCAATTTCTCTGGTGGACGTAGCTCACACTGGGTGAACCACGTATATCTATGTCTCTATTGTATTGTGTATCTTCTGTGTTTTATTTCCGCATTTTTTTTTAATTTTATTGCTCCGCAATCCTATTTTTCTAACAACTGACTCACTAGAACTCTCCAACAATGGCTCCCCCCCTGATGCTCTTCGCTACACTATATTTATATTACAAAAATGGGTTAGCACCCGTTACAACAATGACCAAAAACCTAACCCACTAACCCTAAGTGGATTAGGTTTTTCCACATTATAACTTCCTGAGCGCGGCTGGTCCAAAATTCAACTGTTTTCCTTGTTGATCCACATCCTTCTTCATTCCTTTGAATTTCCTTCTTTCTCGACATTTCTTTTCCCTATTTTCCAGTGCACGCTCCTTTTCTAGTCCATTTTCTAAATGTCCTCATTAATTACTGTGCTCTTCCCAAAAATGGCTTGCACCAACAATCTTCCAACCTATAACTAGCCTCCAAGATCTCCCTATGGCATCAACATAACTGAAGGCCCAACCTTTTGAAATATTGGAGAGATATTGTATCACTTTTTCCCCTTTTGTCATCAGTGCTTGTAGGTAGATGAAAGAAGTGTTGTGTGTTTCAATCATCCTTTTTAAGGAAAATTTCATGGAGGGATTGGCCAACCCCCTACAATTAAGAGTTAAAAATATCATCTCGAAACTACCTTAGGGGAAATTTCTCTAAGGGCCTGAATCATTGATTATTGTCTACCACTTTTCTTCAGAATTGGCTTGCTTATGAGATATGGAGAGGTAATATTTTCTTCCTCTTTATGTTTTCTTGGGATTTTTTTCTTCCTAGTGTCCTAATCCCCCCTTGGAACCTCCTTCAAAGATATTGTTCCCTTTGTTTTAAGGCCCGAGGTTGTATTTTTATTTCTGAGAGGAGTGGGAGCCTCCAAGAGATTTTGACATTAGTATTTTTTGTGAAGGGGAAGACGGGGATCAATAGGCATGTTATTCACAAAGAGAGTCTCTCCTAGTCCATCCTGGGAAATAAGAGATGTGTATTGAGATTTTGATAAACCAGATAGACTAGAGATGAAGTCTTCTTGATTAGTCCCCATATCATGCTCTAATCCTACCTCCCAAGTTCCAAAAAGTAATTGAATAGAGGAACTAATAGGAGGGGGAGGAGAATAATATTTCTTACCCATGACATTTGTAATGCCTTGTTGTTGAGAGAGACCCAAAGTGGTTTCTTGATGCACTTGAGAGAGATTTTTTGTTGAAATGTTTGGTGTTGGGATGTCTTCTAAAGGAGTGGCTTGAGTATTTCAAGAGGTAATTTATTCCTATTGAATGTGGTGAATCCTTAACAGATGGAGGGGTATTTCAAACGTAGGTGTGACTTGTGAACCATAATGCATAGTATTTTACAAGGTGAACATACTCATGGAATCCACCCATTTGTAGGGGATCCATTCATAGTTGAGGGATTGATAGAAAAATGCAAGGCCTTTCCGAATGATTATGGGTTCTACCAATCCCTTAAATAACTCAAGACCCACCAAAATTCTAGCCATGCCCATGTATACCGTGTTGTGAAAATAAATGTCCATTTCATAGAAAAGACCCAACGAATTACCAATCTCCTTAAATACTTCCTCAGAACAAAGGATTAGAGGAAATCGTAGCATACCAACCTAGAATAGGGTGAAGTTTAGTTGGGCCGAGCGTGCATCAAAATCCAAGTGCCATTTTTTGAGGTACAAGGCTTGAGAACCCCATTTCCAACAATTTTGTAAAATCCTGTTTGCATCCTCATGTTAATCCCTAGACAAAGCCCCATGTTAAGTATAAAACCCCTTATTAAGCCCTAGATATTGAATTATTACATTTCTAGTGTTATATTTTTATGTAGGCTAGAACCCTTCATTGTACCCTTTCATTATGATTTTACCCTTTGTCTCCTATACATATACTAAGGCGAATTGGTCTTAGGATGATCTCATCTCATATTGTACATTGAATATATTTTAAAAGGAGGTTCCCCCCTTGAATTGGATTGTTATTCATTGACTTTTTATCATTATCAAGGAATTGGTTCATAACATTTGGTATTAGAGCATCGATCCTATGGTTTTGCTTCTTCAACTACTTATATTGGATATACATTTTTTTCTGGGATACCTCAGATAAAAAAAATTGGAGGTTACTCATGAGACATATCCAAGTACTTCTAGTAAAATTTTTAGGTTAGGCCCATGTTAAGTATAAAACCCCTTATTAATCCCTAGATATTGAAATATTACATTTCTAGTGTTATAATTGTATCCAGGCTATAACCCTTCATTGTACCCTTTTATTTTAATTGTACCATTTTGTCTCCTCTATATATATACCAGGGAGACCTAGTCTTAGGATCATCTGATTTCATATTTTGCATTGAATATATTGTAAAATGAGTTTCCCGCTTTGAAGTGGACCATTATTCATTGACTTTTTATCATTCTCAAGGAATTGTTTCATAACACCTTAGCAACATGAAAGGTCCATGCTCGCCAACCCTTCACTAAAACCATACTTCACGGAATATACTCAAGTAGGGCACCAAAGGTCTCTTTTTTCTAGGATTTGAACTGAGGCCACTCCCAATCTCCTGCTCAGGAATCTACCAACGAGTGTCAAGTTATCAAATTCAATAATCTCATCGAGTTTAATATTGTCTCCGAGAAAAACATTTATGACCTCTGAATTTTGCTTGATGCACTTCCTTCATTTACTTAATGATAATCTCATCTGATAGATTTAATCCAATGAATCCATGACCGTGGTATCCTTTAGAGATCCCATCATTATGACCATAACCTAGTGCACCTGCCAACAAATCATAAGGAGTTACATCATCATGAGATGTTATGTGGGGTCATAAGGAGTTACATCATCATGAGATGCTATGTGGGGTCATAGGGAGTTACATAATCATGAGATGATATGCGGGGTTGGTTCCTTTGTGATGAGATTAAATATTCCCCCTGATATGCATATTGGAGTTGATGTAATTGGAATACAGTTTTCACACCCAACATTGGTTGTTGATGAAATTTTTAAATCAACAATAAGGTGAGAAGATAAATGTTGTAAATGTTTATATGCCCATAGTTTATAGGGAAAAAGTAGAATGTCAGGATTCACTCTTAGTGCTCAAATTCAATATTATTAGAAGAACAACATAATGGCTGGTGATTTAAACACCACCCTCGGTAAAAAAGAGAAGTGGGGAAAGAATATTGTTAGGTATCCTTTCATGGAGAGCCTGGAGGATTTAATCTCTCTACTGGACCTTGTGGATGTAAGGCCAAGCGAAGGAATATATACCTAGTCTAACAAAAGGGTAGATCCAAGTCATATTGTTTCTTGATGGTATTTTTTTCTAGTTCAAAGATCTTTTTTGGATAGCAATTTCATAATCTCTTCAAAAATCATTTTCTGGGTAGCCTCTGATCATAGGTCTATCACCCTTAATTTTAAGGAAGTTTATGATCTTGGTCCAATTCCCTATCACTTTAATAATCTATGGCTACAATATGAAGCCACCACTGATCTAATAGCCAAATCTTGAAGAACTTGGATAGTTGGCTTCATTGTGTTCATCTAGGAGAAAAAGTTGAAATCTTCTAAAGTTGCATTAAAAGAATGGGAAAAATGTCATTATTCTCCCTTGAGCATGAAATCGAGGATTGCAAGATTAAATTGAGCCTCATTCAAGAGTGCTTGGACTCAGAGTAAGTAAACAAGGATCTAATTGAAGAATAAGACTATTTATTCAAAAAATATCACAAAGCACTTAGGCTTGAGGAGGAAAATTAGAGGCTTAAATCACATACCCCGTGGCTTAGATTTGGAGATCAAAATACTAACTTCTTTCATAAATAGTTGAAATCCAAGTTGTGGAGGAATGTACTTAAATAATTCACACAAGATGATTGAACAATACTAAATTCATTTGAGGAAATAAAAGTGGTTTCTCATTCTCATTATGCAGACTTGTATGTTGAAAAACATGGAGCTGAACTGGAAGAGACGAGCAAATGTTAGAACATATCTGTTCTTTAATTATTTAGTGAGACAATGATTTTCTTATGTAGGAAATTTCATAGGAGGACAATATAAAGGGAATTTGGGAACTGGCCCTAGATAGAGCCCCTATACTCAATAGATTTACAATTCACTTGTACAAGGAGCGTTGAAGCACTATTAAATTTGAATTTATCAAGATGCTCTAGTATGTTCATAGGTCAAGTCGCATTAGAGGAGGCACAAGTTATGCGTTCTTAGCACTCATCCAAAAATAGTAAAATCCCTCCTCCTTCTCCAGGTTCCTTCCCATTTCTTTATGCAACACTTCCTATAAGGTGTTGACAAAAATAACTGTCAACATGTTGAAGAAACTACTCCCCAAAATAATTATAGAAAATTGAGGTTTCATGGAAAGGTGAAAAATTATTAAGGTTGACATGGCGAATTATTTTGATAGAGTTAGACACTCTTTACTTTTTGACGTTCTTTAAAAGTTTGGTTCTAGTTTAGCCTTTATTCAATGGGTTTATTTTTGTATAATCAATCATTGAATAAACTCTCTTGTCAATGGGAATCCCGAAGGATTTTTCAAAGCCAACAGAGGTTTGTACCAGTGTTATAATTTATCCCCATTGTTATACATTGTTATGTTTGAGTCTCTAAGCTGAACGTTGGAGTGAGAGAGGAAAAATTCTAGGACTAAAAGTTGTAAGAGGAGTAAAGAGTATCAATCATTCACAATTTGTTGATGATAATTGGGTGGAGATTCTTCGGTAATGGTAGCTATATTTAAACAAGTTTTGGACCACTTCACTAAAGTCCATGTTACCCCCAACCTAGGGGTAACAAAGGAGATCATGTCTCGAGGCCCACCGGTTGCAGACATGGAGTACCGAGAGCCAGATGGACAAAGCATAGCCTTGGAGGGACCTTGTTTTTCATTGGTGCATTATGCACATCACCACCACCAACAACAACATCCACCACATCGACCTGGTCCAAGAAGGAAATGGGTCTTATGCCATGAGAGTCTGGGTATCATGGTAAGTGTCACTCTAATATTTGAAGCATTTCAACATGTTGCAAAGAATATTTATTAATTACATAATGTTTGCTTGGAATTTATACTCTTCACCTTATTTAACCCTGGTGGGTGTCATTTTATCATAGTAAGTTCGTCACCCTCGGGAATAGGGTGCTACTGGGGGGTTCTTTGAATATTCATCATCCATTCCTGATCATACTTATCACCTTCCATAGTTCTTTCCTTCTGTCTTCTTATCTTTTTGGATTTTTAGGTGTACTGACCCAAGAAGGGATTGCACCTCATTTCATGGGAAGAAGGGGTTTAAGGAAAAGAGGGGAAAGTAGTTGGCAAAGGATAAAACCCAAACATAAAACCTTCCATATTCTCACCCAAGAGGTCTTGAGAAACAATGAACCATTATCTCCTAAAATCATAAGACCCACAAAAGCATAATTTCACATTGATAGATGTCCTACTGTAAGTTTTAAACCTGTGAAGTAAAGCAATGCATATAGATTCTTAAGCAAAACAAAATTTAATCAATGGCTCATTCACATAGTACACAGAGATTCATACCGGAAACCCTCAACTGAGAAAACCTGTCTTATATTGATTATATCAAATTTCACCATTCACTATATAATATATATAATGTTTTTAGGTATTCTATAGATACCAAAACCCTAATCCCTAAAATTGGGATTATTTTTAGTAAACCACTAAAAATAGCAAAAACCACCCAAAAAAAAATTTCGGGGTGCTACGCGTAACCAGGGGGGGCATACCTGCCCCCCTTGGGACCCCTCTAGGAAAGCGCCCGATGCACATGACACAAGCAAAACACTACTACGAGGGATCGTCAAATGCAGTTGTCGAATCTGACGCGTCCACACACACACATGCAAAGAATATAACACATACCCAACATTGTCCCACTTGTTGTTTTCTTTGCATCCAAGGGTCCCAATATTATATAGTCAACAATCCAGGGAAGGAAGGCCCATTGTTACTCTACACCAAGAGAACTTTTTTGTGCTTACAGACTTTGTTAATGAATCTGCAACATTGTTCAAAGTGTCAAACTTTTCCAACAACACTTTCTTTTCCTCAACCATGTCTCTCACAAAGTGATACTAAACATCAATATGCTTTGTCTTCGAATGATAAGCATGGTTCTTTGCCAGGAAGATTGCATTCTGACTGTCACAATCTAATCTCACTGCTTGTTGTACTAACCCAATACCTGAACACAATCTTTGTAACCATACTGCTTCCTTGCTTGCATGAGTGGCTGCCATGTATTCAACTTCTGTAGTTGAGAGTGCCACTACAACCTGTCTTTTTCTCATCCAACTGATTGCTCCTTCAAATAGGTTAAACACATACCCACTTGTATATCTTTTGCGATCCAGATCTCTAGCCCAGTCTGCATCAACAAAGCCATGTATGTCCACCACTCTGTCCAATCTTGGTCTTCCTTGGTAGCACAATCCATAATTGGTAGTGCCACACAAATACCTGAAGACCCTCTTTATTGTTGTCCAATACTCCTTCCATGGTTTTGACATATACCTACTCAAAACTCCCACTGCATGTGCAATGTCTGGTCTAGTACAGACCATTGCATACATCAAAATGCCAACTGCACAGACATATGGAACATGGGACATGTTCTCTTCTTCTTCCTGTGTCTTGGGACACTGATATGAAGATAACTTTACACCTATAGGAATAGGAACCTTGACTGGTTTACTTCCATGCATATTAAACCTCTGCAATATCGTCTCAACATATTTTCTCTGATTCAACTAGAGTTTCCTGTTTGCACGATCTCTTTTAATCTCCATTCCCAGAATGAAGTTAGCAGCACCGAGATCCTTCATGTCAAATTTGGAGGATAGCTGCGATTTCACCTCCTTGATAACATCCATGTTATTTCCAACCAAATACATATCATCAACATACAACACTACATAAATGAAGTTATTACCAACCTTCTTGGAATATACACAGTGATCAGCCCTGCTTCTTACAAATCCCAATCCAAGGATGTATGTGTCAAAATTTTGGTACCACATCCTAGGTTATTGCTTCAGACCATATAATGACTTCTTTAGCTTACATACCAACTCTCTCTTTCCCTTCACTACAAAGCCTTCTGGCTGCTTCATGTAGATTTCTTCTTCCAGATCCCCATGTAGGAATGCTGTATTCACATCCATTTGTTCCACTTCAAGATCAAAAGAAACAACAATAGATAAAATAAATCTAATAGAAGTTAACTTAGCAACAGGAGAACAAATCTCACCAAAGTCAATTCCCTCTACCCGAGAATAACCTTTTGCTACTAACCAAGCTTTGTATTTCTCCACTTTACTTTGTGCATTAAACTTCTTCTTGAACAACCATTTGCTACCAATCGATTTTCTTCCAGTTGGCAACTCAACTATATCCAATGCCTCATTCTTATCCAAGGCATCCATTTCTTCAACCATGGCCTTCTTCCAGAGTTTACTATCCTCTGAATTCACTACTTCCCTGACAGTTCTGGGATCATCATCAGTAATAGATAAAGAAAAATTGG
>ML799719.1:304729-324600 GCA_009831015.1 Picea engelmannii | reverse complement strand
GGGGAAGGGGGAAGGCCAAGAGACCTGACCCTTCATTTCCCCTTCCTCGGCCTTCTCCTCTATTTAATTTTTAATTACATTTAATTCTGCATTTTGCTCTCATGTTCTCATTTTTTTCCTATTGGACTTTCAAATTTACATTGCATTACAAAGTTTATTGACCTTCATTAATTTTCAATTTAATCTTGCAAGTACTGATTCTTACACCCATTCTTTGTTCTGGATCCATTTCATATCAGGTGTCCATAATTGAAACAATCTGAGTGGTAACCTATTGATCTTGCTCCCGGATTTTAGTTGACGCATACAAAATTGAAATCCTATTGCATTGTATAGTATCCACTTGGCCTCTCAATTCCCTGTGAATTTCCTACAACTCTCTATGGTCCATTTGTGCATCGAAACAATCCAAATACATTTGCAAACAAGAGGTAACAATACCACCTATAAGATCCTACCAATGAGTCTCACACGAGTTCCTCAAAGCCCAAAACACAAGATGCAGAGGTGGGTTGTTGAGAATTAGCAAACAAATCCCCAAAAATTCATATGAGGAGCTGATTGATACAGTAGAAATCCACGAACTAACAAACCACTCAGATAGAGTTGGAACCTGGAAGTCCCAAAATACATCTAGACAATCTCAACGATGACCCAATCATAGAAATAATCACCCAAATGTCTATAAATTTTCACTGGAAAATCAAAAATAGTATGGAGAGAAATAGACCTCTCTAATAGAGTAAAAGAAACCCCAAAGAGGTCCCCTGAATTAAGGAAAAAAATAAACTCCTCTGGTAAATCCTGCTATGAGAGAACAAAAGGCAATGACAATGTCTTACCCAAGTTTGAGAAGAGAGATATAACCATGTAGACAAAATAGCACACAAATCTAAGATTCACCATACCACACCACCACAGTTTTTTTACCCAATTCCTCCTCGCTTGAATGCTAGAATTTAGAGCCATAATCCTGCAATGTTGATGGGAAAGTCATATCACAAGTTCAAAAGAATGTGGATATGAATGGTTGTGCATGTGAGAAAGTAAAAGAGATTGTTTCACATTACGCTCCCTAAAAAATTAGAATACTCTTGTTTGAAACTCCATGTTCCACCATAAATGAACAATACATGTCTCAACTAGTATTGTGAAAAAAATAGGGGATGGGGTTAGAGTCCAACTTTCCTTTGATGATTATAACCTCAACTTTTAAAGTAGCTACTTGATTAGCATAAGTGTCMKCCAAGGAGTTATTCTCCCTTAAGACATGATATAATTTAACCTTGGAGAATTTTTTGGATTCCTTCTTTGCCTACTCTAGTATCAAAGCTAKAACAACATCCAGATGAGAAGTGTTTAGAACCATGTGCCTTATTTCCTTTTCAAAATCTTCCATTGTGTTCAGAGTTTGGGCTCCATAATTTATGTCGGTGTTCAATACTTATCACAACACATCGGCTTCGTTCTAATTGTGATAACCCTCTCGCACCACATAGTCGTCATTCTAATTGTGATAAACCCTCTCGCACCTACAACCCCAAGGTTCTGTTTCGATGCACCATCAAAGAAAAGAGTGTAAGTTTGTTGGTATGAGTTCCATCTCTAAAAATTTTGCAGAATTAGCCAAAGTTTCCAATTTGATCTAGGAATAATTTTCTTGACTCTATTTTTCATTAGAGGAGAATTTAATTGGAATTGTTGACACCAATCCACCTCATACTGGATAAGACTTCGAGTAACCTAGATTTGTTTTCCTCTAGCAATTAAATGCTCTGTCAACAAATTGTTGGATTTAATCACTATTGTCTCTGGCTTAATAAGGTCTTGATTGAAAATTGCTTTATTTCAAGCAATTCATACTTTCCAACATATGTACTTAGGCAATGCTAGCCAAATTCTCTTAAAGATTGTTTTCTCCTTTAATCTTCCAATGTAAAAACTACTCCACTATTCAAACATATTTTTCCAAGTCTCGGGTCTTCTATATCTATGAAATATGTCATTGAAGGTTGAACACCAAACTTGATTTGTGAATTCACATTCTAAGAATAGGTGCTAAATCGATTCCAATCAATTCCACTTTAAAAATAAAAAGGGCGCATTTGGAGGGACCCTAAATCTCCCTTTTGAGCAAAATTTGAGTTGTTAGAATTTTTCCATGGACCAAGGCTCAACAAAAAAACATTAATTTTACGGAGGTTTTCATGTTTCCAAATATTACTCTAGATTGATTATTTGGAAGGGAGAGAAATGCTTTGCAGTTGATGTTCATAACCCAATTATACATTATAGTCAATCAGACCTCAACCTCTACAATCTGGAGCATTTGGGCTTTTGGGGGTACATCCTTTTAACTGAAAAATGAAAACCAATACCAAAGGAAGTAATAAAGGAGGAGAAGATCCAAAGTCCCATATGAACCAAAAACCAGAGGATTGATACCATATAAAGATAGCATGGAGAAATGACTTGTTTTGCCTATCCAACCAATCCTTAAGAGGGTGATGCTCATGGTTATTGAATAGAGAAGGATTCCCCATTATGTTGTCTTACCATAGATTAATAGAGTGACCATTTTCAGGCACCCATGATAGGAATTGTTGCACGAATCAGATTCCATATTGATGAGACTCTTCTTATAATTTGCATGCTATTGAGACATATTTATCTCTCCCCTATGAAACATTTGTTATGAAGAATTTTTTTATGCGACTCATATTGTCTAGAAATCAGCCTCCAAAGAATTTTAGCTCCCAAGGCTAAGTTAATAAGAGAAGGGTCCTTTAAAAAAATCCCTCCATGATCCTTTGGGGATCTTACCATCGACCAATTCACTGAGTGGAATCTCTTGGAGTTCATCTTTCCACCCTACCATAAAATCCTCCTATATTTTTTAGCAATTTATTCCATGGGACCTTCTAGAGCAAGAAGAGTCGAGCATTGAAAAATGGTCGGGGCTAAGAGCACAATTATGATGAGAATTACTTTGCTAGTTTGATTTAACCACTAGTCTCCCCATTGTTGAAACTTGGATTTAATCTTGGTTACCACCTTTTTCCAAACTTAAGAATTGGGAGAAGACAACCTAACTAGCATTCCTAGATATCTGAATGAAGATCACACTTCTTGATGAGGAAACAACAAAATCCTTGAAATCACTTGCAATGGTCTCTTACTTTACATTCCAAGCATAAATCAAACTTTTGTTGTGGTTAATATTTCTGCTAGGGATTATTATTGCACAATTTGTACTTGCCCAAATCCCAAGGAAAGTAAGGGAGAATGGTGTAACAATGGGATAGCCTATCACCGTCACCTCAATAGGAAATCCCCTCTTTTAGGTAAGGATGCAAATCCAACCCAAGGGAGTCATCCCCAGTGACCTAAAGGGTTGGGTAAGCTAAGGATGAGGATAATAATATAACCCCCCCCCCTCTCACTAGTCACTCACGTCAAATGATTTAGAGGGTCAATGTCCCAAAGAATAAGGAAAAATGAAGATAAATGATGTACTTTCCCAAAAAAAGACAACAAAGAGTATATATGGCAAGTTCAAATGTAAATATGATAGTTTGGGATCAAAAGACAATGAACCAAGTGAAATTGTGCTAGCTGATAAAAAATTTCAATAATTGATAAGTTTACAACAACAATTAAAAGAATGTAACAACTGCAACAAACACTCTTCAAAAAATCTTAAAAAGACAGTGAAAAGATAACATTTACTATGTAGAATGATAATAACTTGTCAGGACCAATTTCTGAAGTGATTATCTAGCAATTAATGTCAATTATGCAAAAAAAATGTTGTTGTTAGATGATTGTAGCAAACATTGATAACAACAACAATAAAATTAGTGGTCCAAGCTAAATTAGTGTTAAGATTAGTTAGTAAAATCTTAGGAGAATAAATTTTGAACGTTGTTTGTTCAATCCTTCACAAGAGAAAGTAGACAAGTGCCTTCTTTGGGCTTATGGAGTCAATAATAGTAGCAATATAACTTAGAGAAGATAATAATGATAGTAGTGTTCCAAGGAGGAATATGTGAAACCTTGAGGAGCAGCACCTTAAGTCCTCAAGCATTCAAATCTCCAAGATGAATTCACTAGAGAGTAAAACTTTTAGGCCTTAGCGCATATCCCTTTCCTTAGACTATTGAAAGTATATTATGCAACAAGAAACTAGGATGAAGCCACTAAAGCTCGCTAGGGCTCTAGCACTTTAGGGCTCTTGTATCCTATCCTAGAAAAGATATCCTTGATAAATTTAACAAGTAGAAAGACTAGATAGAGAAAGAAGCACCTTATGTTTCTCTCCTAGGGTTTAAGCAAGAAATTTCATAATCATCAATATGAAACAAGTAAAGTTAACCACAAGCATTTATTACATAAACAAAATTGCATATTTTTTACTTACTTCACCAAGAGTAATCAAGACAAACCCTAGTTGAAGACTTTCCACCACAAAAATATCCAAGAGACATCAAAAATAGCTTCTCCAAGAAGATGCGCACTAGTTATTTCAGCCAATAAGGAAATTTATGGTCAAAATGAAATGAGGTTAGCCATATTTATATGGGAAATCCTAACCTCATTTACCAAAAGTTGTGTATTTTCATAAAACTGATCCTACATGTCAATTTTCTCATGGGCCTTGGACATCATGGGATACTAGGGTGACGTCCAAGGCCTCCAAGGTCTAACGTCTAGGTGGGAAGGGTTGGTAACTCATCATCTAGGCCTGCTAGAGTGCCTTTGAAGGCAATGTCTTCTTCCTTCACTATGCAAGCTAGTCATCATGATCTTGCCCCGGGTATGGAGTATATGCATCCATCCTTGGGCTTCAAGTCCTCATGATGGTCTGTACTAATCATCTCTTCATGAATACCTATCCACCGAACAAGGTCCTGCAAAGGAAAAAAATACACCCTCCAGGGGTCCATGAGTCATAATTATCATGACAAGTAAACCACATCTAATAATAAAATCACCCAAACATGTGCATCAAACCCCCGTTTTCAGACCAAACAAATTCTCAAGGACGTTATACAATTTGTCAACTTTAGGTGTGGTAGGGGTCTCAAGACATCCTACTAGGTCAATCATTACCTAGGTCCAAGGTGTTTCCCAAGAGAAACGCATCTAAGCCATGTGTGCATGTGAAGTGGAGTGGGTTGAAATTCTGGGCATGGGGTTCATGACATACATGGGTTTGTATTGTCTCATTTATGGGTACCTTTGTAGAGGGTGAGTTTCCCTTCGTCTACTATGAAACATTTTTCCAAGACCATTTATTGCCATTAATTTATTAAAGTCCAAACACTGGGTACTCCCTATGGTGAATCAATTGGCTTGGGGAGAAGTAACACGGAGTCACTTGAAGGGAGAGGTACACAAAGTGCCATGGGAGTATAGTCTATATTGTAACGCACTTGTGTATATCCCTCAACAAGTGGGACATATATAAATGTGAAATTATTCTTTTGCAAGTCTTGTGCTTTTAAGAGATAATGGCTCATTGTTTCTCAAGACCTCTTGGGAAAGCATATTGAAGGTTTTATGTTGGATTTTATCTTTTTCCAACTACTTTCTCCTCTGCTCCTTTATCCCCTTCTTCCCATGAAATGAGGTACAATCACTTCTTGGGTCAGTACACTCGAAAATCCCAAAAGATAAGGAGATGGAAGGAAATAAGTATGAAAGGTGATAAGTATGATCGGGAATGGGCGATGACTCTTCAAGGAACCCCCCAGTAGCACCCTATTCTTGATGGTGACCAACTTGCTAGGATAAAATGACACCCACCAAGGTTAAATAAGGAAAAGAGTATAAGTTCCAAGAAAATGTTCTGTAATCAAGAAACATTCTTTGCAACATGTTCAAATGCTTCAAATATTAGAGTGACACTTACCATGGTACCCAGATTCATTACATCATGGAGCAAGACCCATTTCCTTTTGGGACCAAGCCGGTGTGGTGGATGTTGTTGATGTTGTTGATGTGTATAATGCACCAATGAAAAAGAAGGGCCCTCTGGGGCTATACTTTATCCATGTGGATCTCGACACTCCATGTTTGTAATATGTGGGCCTCGAGACATGATCTCCTTAGTTACCCCTAGTTTGGGGGTAACATATGGCTCCTACTTGGGGACATGTGCTCACCGTAGTGCACATGAGAACCTTTGTGTCCTACACACTCAAGAAAATGCATTACAATATCTAGGGTGGTACTATCACCCTTTCTTCATATATGATAAAAATTAAAGTAAACAACATATGTTGAAAATAAAATATCTCTAATCTAGCATATAATCATGATCATAAAATATATATACAAATGAAATAAAGCAATATGAAAATGAAAATGCAACTACACTAGCATGATATGCATGGTATGAAATGGATTCAAATTCCTACCTACCTACACTTACATGTGGAAGTCAAGTCTCTTCCCCATGGTGGGGCTTGAGGAGGTGCCCACTAACTGACAATGGATGTTTCCTTCCTTCAATCATGAACAAGTAATAGGAATCATTGACTGACTTCATTCTGATCTTGAAGGGTCCAAGCAAAAATTCTGCACAACCCTTAATGTTGTTAGGATTTCCCATGTTTGTATCCCACATCAACACCATGTCTCCCTCCTGGTACACTTTCACTTCAATCTTCATCAGTTCTTGTATCACTCTAGTATATTGCCTTGAGGGAGGTGGGTGGGAATATGTTGAAAGGACTTCGTCTTGGCTCAGTTTGACCAATATATCTTCGTCTTCCTTATTGAATACTTTGATAGAGCCAACTTCTTTGTCCTTATACTTTTCAAGTAGTTGTTGACACTCTTATTTCTTTGGCTATTGTATTTCATCAAAGCCTTCGTCCTCAATGAAAGGAAAGTCATCTGGAGAGAAATTAGGAGGAGTCTCTTTTGTTTTTTCATGCACTTCATTAGTCTTAGTTTCATCGTCATTCTCTTGTACATGAACCTTGTCCATTGGCATGTTGGGTAGGCATGCAATAGTTCCATATTTCATGGGAAAATTGATATAGTTTAAGTCCATATCCAACGTCCCGCCCAACATTGCAGCAAATTTTCTAGACAAGAGCATCCCCCATACATCAGGGACATCGACCGACGTGATGTCAATTTGGATAACCCTCTCGAGATACTTAGCAAGGCGCACTTTCACATTTTCAACTTCTCAATGGGTAGGTATGGCTCTATAATAAAATCCACACACATTCCTATAAGGCCACGTGGTCTTCAAACCTAGTTGTTCCATTACCTTCAAGGACATCATATTAGCACCTGCTCCTGAGTCAAGCATGTAGTTATTCAAACACTTGTTTTTCATTTTCAATGACATGAACAAAGGTGGGTGGCCATCATATTATACCTTGAAACGATCTGCTTGTAACATAATAGGGGGATCTACCATTTCATCCAATACCTTAAAAAATCTCTCAAACCTATTCTTCATGGAAGGAACCTTAATGATTTCTTTCAAGGGAACTGTCACATGCATTTTTTCCAAGGCACCTTCTAGATCAAAATTCAAGTCAACATTGATAGCCTTGGGTGTTGATTTGGGGAGGAGTATACTCATAGGTGGAGGAAGTTTTTGTTATGAATCCTTAGGGTCAGTGGGAATAGGTTCAGGCATTCGTTTATGTCTGGTGTAAACTTGCAACTCTTGCTCTTCAACTTCTCCCTTGACTCTTCATCAACGTTATTTATAACTTCCATATTAGCCTTTTGGTTGTCTCCTTTATGCCTTATTCATGTTGTTCATGTGTGATATTAAGGCACATTTGCGGTTATTCAACCAAGGCATGACTCATAATATTTACTTGATAAGAATCCCCATTGTTCAATGGATACTCGTGCTCCCAGTGTGATTCTCTACATTGAAAAACACCATGGATTTTCCTCTACAAAATTTGTAGGAGCAAGGGGATTAGTAACATTTTGGCCAATTCGAGGCTTGAATCCCTGGCCATTCTTTTGAAGTTTCCCCTTGTAAGGAAGTATAGGATCATGTTGTTGGGATCTCTCTAAGTTGATGATCCTATTCATCCTCAATTCTTGATTTTTAACTATGATTTCTACAACTCCCTAAATTTTCGCCAGAGCAACGCCAATATATGAGGTGGCCTCAGTGTTGTGTATCACTTTGGGCTTGGTGTCAATTTTAGCCCTTGGAGCAGTTAAAGGTTCCACCTTATATTATGAAAGGTTATTCTCAATCCTCGTAGCAACTTCATGAGCCTCTTGGATTTTTCTTTGGGCCTTATCCTTAAGTAAGAAACCCATTTGTCCCAAGAACACAATGGTATAAAGGAAAATGAGAAAACCATTCCGAGGGTGGTGGCTCTTAGGGATTTGTTGTAAAATCCTCTCAAACTTGGCATGGAATTCCCTGACAGTTTCATTCTCATTTTTTCTGATGTCATTAAGTCTTGCTAGCAACATGTTAGCAAGACTTTGACACTCCATTTCTTGAGGAAGAATTCTTCTAATTGTTCCATATATGTAATACTAGCATCGGGGAGACCATCATACCATCTTCTGGCACCATCTTGAAGAGTGGCAAAGAAAAGTTTCATTTCCAAATCTTCGGCATCATCACTGATAGGGTGGAGTTGAAAGAAGGCCCAGAAATTACTCATATGGTCCTCAGCACTAACCAAATCATTAATAGTGAATTTAGGTAGCCATTTTTCATACCTTGCGGGCATTTACCGAGGGTATCCCGGAATGCTTTTCATGTTCAATGGATTGAAGAGATTAGATGTCCATTATTTTTTATTTTGGTTATGAACTTGAGTCTAAGTGTTATCCATTGTGTTTAAAGGAAGGTTCCCCCCTAATAATGATTTTACTATAGGATATTTTTAGGGAGGCCTTATTCTATAAGACCTAGGAGGATTGGTATACCTCCCTGAGCTTTTTGGAGTTGCTATATAACCTCTTAAGGAATATCAAAGAAAATGATGGAATCGCCCTCAGTGGACTTGCTAGGTAAGCTTGTAAGATAAAGTATTTGAGAAAAAAATGGCTTACCAAAGACGTGTCATTTGAGGAAAATTGACTCGATATTCCTTGGAAATGATGCCAAATATGTTATCGCACAATCTATACTTTCCCAAAGTGCAAGGAAAGTAAGGAAGATTGGCATAAAAATGGGACATCCTATCATTGTCACCTCAAAAGGAAATCCCCTCTTTTAGGGAAGGATGCAAATCCAACCCAAGGGAGGCGTCCCCAGTTACCTAAAGAGTTGGGTAAGATAAGGATGAGGATAAGAATGTACCCCCCCTCTCACCGGTCACTCAATTCAAATGATTCACAAGGTCAGTGTCCCAAAGAATGAGGCAAAATGAACATAATTGATGTACCTACCCAAAACAAGACAACATAGAATATATATGGAAAATTCAAGTGTAAATATGATAGTTTGGCCTCAAAAGATAGTGAACCACATGAAATTGTGCTAGCTGATATAAAATTGCAGTAATTGATAACTTTACAACAACAATTAAAATAATGTAACAACCGCAACAAATACTCTTCATAAAAGCTTGAAAAGACAGTGAAAAGATAGCATTTACTATGTAGAATAATAATAACTTGTCACAAGCAATTTTTGAAGTGATTAGCTAGCAATTAATGTGAATTATCCATAAAATTTGTTATTGTTAGATGGATGTAGCAAGCATTGATAACAACAACAATAAAATTAGCGGTCCAAGCTAAATTAGTGTTAGTATTAGTTAGTAAAAGCTTAGGAGAATAAATTTTGAGTGTTGTTTGTTTAATCCTTCACAAGAGAAAGTAGACAAGTGCCTTCTTTGGGCTTATGGAGTCAATAATAGTAGCAATGTAATTTAGATAAGATGATAAGGATAATAGTGTTCCAAGGAAGAATAAATGAAACCTTGAGGAGCAGCACCTTAAGTCCTCAAGCATTCAAATCTCAAAGATGAATTCACTAGAGATTAAGCACTTTTGGGCCCTAGTGAATCTCCCTTTCCTTAGACTATTGAAAGTATATTATGCAACAAGAAACTAGGATGAAGCTACTAAATTGCTCTAGGGATCTAGCAACTTAGGGCTCTAGTAGCCTATCCCAGACAAGATATCCTTGACAAATTTAACAACTAGAAAGACTAGATAGAGAAAGAAGCACCTTATGTTTCTCTCCTAGGGTTTAAGCAAGCAATTTCATAATCTTCAATATGAAACAAGTAAAGTTAACCACAAGCATTTATTACATAAACAAAATTGCATACTTTTTACTTACTTCACCAAGAATAATCAAGCCATACCCTAGTTGAAAACTTTCCACCATAAAAATAGCCAAGACACTGAATATTTTCAGGTCCTATCAAGCTTGCCTTCTGGGTCTGTATTTGACCACAGATAGGCTCTAAGTTTCAAATGTTTTCTGAAGTATTTGTTGTTGTTTTATAACAGCCAACAGTCCAAGAATTTATGCTGATTTTTTATGGTTATACTTCTGATATCCTCACAAAACTGACCTCATCCTCATCCTCCAAGAGTTCCTCTCACAATGAACAAAAGAAGAATGAATTCCTCCTTCACCCTTTGCGCCCCTCTTTGACATGCATAAGGAAACCTAAGATATGGATGGTGGAGATCATCTCATCTCCCATCTAATCAATCGTTGATATCTCCCCATAAATATTTAAATCAATAACCCACTTTGGGTTAAGTTTCCTAAGTCAAATTTATGTCTCTAATTCACCCCCTTTCTGAATTAATAGTCACCTTTAGGCCAAAAATGACTAAATTTCACTTTAGACAAAGTCAAAGTGAAATTAGACAAAAGTACAAGGTACAAAGTGTATAGTCCATCCCACATGTGCTAAGGGGGTCATAAACACATGGGGAACACCTCCCAAGGTACAAAACTCAACACTCCCTCTTATCGGGGAAGGTGTTCCTCTCCAAGCCCATCTTGTCTCTGAAATAGACATGCTTGCCCCGTGGCAGGGCCTTGGTGAGAATATCTGCAACCTAGTCACTTTTAGATACATACTGCAACTGAACTGCCCCTCTCTAAACCCAATCACGAATGAAATGGTACCTGATCTTAATATTCTTCGACCGGTCATGACACACTGGATTCTCGAAGAGTTTTATGCAACTCTAATTATCATAGTGAATGACAGTCAGTAGTATCTCCTGACCAAATAAACCAACCAGCATCTTACAAAGCCAAATGGGCTCGCAACTAGCCTGACTAGCTACCATATACTCTTCCTTGGCTGAAGTCAAAGAAACTGACTTTTGATTCCGGCTGAACCATCAAACAAGTCCTGACCCCAAACTGAAGAAACACCTTGAGGTGCTTTTCCTATCAGCAGCACATCCTGCCCAGTCTGAATCTGTGTGGCCAACCAAACTGACTCCATCTCCTCTGACATAGTCTAGGCCATAGTCCACTGTCCCAACAACATATCTCAAGACGTTCTTTTCCCCAACCATGTGAACACTCCTCGGCTCAACCATGTACTGACTGAGAGTGTTCACGGCAAAACAAATATCTGGTCTAGTGTTAACCAAATACATGAGTGAACCAATCAAATGCTTGTATATTGTGGCATCCACCAAATAGCTATCTAAAGCACTAAGCTTCTTCTAGTTGGTGATCATAGGTGTAGACATGGGTCTGCAGTCCTCCATCTAAAATATGCTCAAAATATTTGTTGCATACCTCCCCTGCCCAAGAAATATGTGACCCTCCTCCTGCCATACTCCCATACCCACAAAGTAGTGCACCAATCTGATATCACTCATCTCAAATTCTGATGCAAGTCCCATCTTGCACTCAGTTATGAGATCCTCGGCTCTATTAATGAATAAATCATCCACATACAAAATGAGAATGAGCGTGTCCTCACCCCTAATGATGAAATAGAGGTTCATATCAGCATCGCTCTTCTCAAAGCCCATCTGAAGCAAATAAGTATCAATGTGTGAATACCAAAATCGAGGAGCTTGCTTCAGACCATATAGTGCATTCCTCAAAAGACACACGTGAGTCTCCCTGTCACTCACCTCAAACCCCTATGGCTGTTCTATGTACACCTCCTCCTCAATAAATCCATTCAAAAATGTGTTTTTCACATCCATATGGTGAATGTGCCAAGCTATCTCTGTTGTTATGGAAGTGATAGTCCCGATAGAAGTGTATCTCACAACTGGTGTGAAAGTCTCATCATAATCGACTCCCTCAATCTATGAGAAGACTCGTGCCACAAAGCGGGCCTTGTGTTTCTCCACGTTGTCATCTACAACAATATTGGTCTTGTACAACCACCTGGAAGTCACAACTAACTTCCCCACTGGCCTCGGAACCACATCCTAGACATCATTGCGCACAATGGAGTCATACTCCTCCACCATGGCCTCTCTCCAGACCTGATGGTCCACTTCCTGCGCAAAATTTTGTGGCTTAGTATCCCTGATACTCGTCACTAGTGCCAAATATGCTCCCAATCTGACTGGTGGTATGCTCTCTCTGATATAGCTCTTGGGCTCCCCTACATTCTCCCTGGCCTCCTTCAGGGTCTCCTGAAACCATCTAGGTCTCTTCTTCCCTGAAGTGGTCAACGGAGAAGTGAGGTCTCTCTGCCCAAGAGTGACTGCCTCAAGACTCGTCTCAACACTCTGAGATCTTGAAGTCTTTGCTCCCTCAAAAGTCGGTGCGCCATCTAACTGAACATGCTCTGACTGTGACCCTGAAGCTATGCATGGTGACCCTGTCACCCCTGATACTGGTGTACCTAACATCTGAGGTTGTGCTTCCTCTGAGACTGCAATAGGTGACTCTACATCATCCTCAACTCCAACTCTCGACTCAAGAGATCTCGCAAAAGCCCTATCCTCCTCAAATCTGACATATCTTCTCACTACCACTCTCCTAAGTGGCGGAATATATATGCGATAGGCTTTCGACACCTCTGAGTATCCAACTAGAATCCCCTGTTGGGTTGTGGGGTCTAGATTTGTCCTCCTCTTCAAGGGGACATGAGAGAAATTCAAGCACCCAAATATCTGGATGTGCTCGACATCGGGCCTCCTATCAGTGAAGGCCTCCTCAGGAGTCATCTTCCCAAATATCCTGTGGGGGCTCCTGTTTTGCAGGTAAATTGCAGTAGCACATGCCTCTGCCCATAAGTACAAAGGAAAAATCTGATCATGCAGCATGGATCTCACTACACGGGTAATGGCCCGGTTCTTCCTCTCAGAAACCCCGTTCTGCTGGGGGTTTTAAGGTATGGTCATCTGTCTCCTGATGCCATGTTGTGCATAGAAGTCTACAAATTGTCTTGAGGAATACTCTCCCCCATTATCCGACTGCAAGACTTTGATCTTCTTTCCCGATTGGTTCTCCACAAGAGCTCTGAACTCTTGAAACCATGTGAAGACCTCACTCTTGGCCTTCGGGAAATAGATCCAAGTCTTCCTCGAGTAGTCATCAATAAATGTGAGATAGTACTCACAACCACTCAAGGAACTCNTGATACTGGTGTACCTAACATCTGAGGTTGTGCTTCCTCTGAGACTGCAATAGGTGACTCTACATCATCCTCAACTCCAACTCTCGACTCAAGAGATCTCGCAAAAGCCCTATCCTCCTCAAATCTGACATATCTTCTCACTACCACTCTCCTAAGTGGCGGAATATATATGCGATAGGCTTTCGACACCTCTGAGTATCCAACTAGAATCCCCTGTTGGGTTGTGGGGTCTAGATTTGTCCTCCTCTTCAAGGGGACATGAGAGAAATTCAAGCACCCAAATATCTGGATGTGCTCGACATCGGGCCTCCTATCAGTGAAGGCCTCCTCAGGAGTCATCTTCCCAAATATCCTGTGGGGGCTCCTGTTTTGCAGGTAAATTGCAGTAGCACATGCCTCTGCCCATAAGTACAAAGGAAAAATCTGATCATGCAGCATGGATCTCACTACACGGGTAATGGCCCGGTTCTTCCTCTCAGAAACCCCGTTCTGCTGGGGGTTTTAAGGTATGGTCATCTGTCTCCTGATGCCATGTTGTGCATAGAAGTCTACAAATTGTCTTGAGGAATACTCTCCCCCATTATCCGACTGCAAGACTTTGATCTTCTTTCCCGATTGGTTCTCCACAAGAGCTCTGAACTCTTGAAACCATGTGAAGACCTCACTCTTGGCCTTCGGGAAATAGATCCAAGTCTTCCTCGAGTAGTCATCAATAAATGTGAGATAGTACTCACAACCACTCAAGGAACTCCGAGTCATGGGCCCACACACATCCATGTGTACTAAATCCAGTATCCCAGCTGACCTAGTGTCATTGTTGGGGAATGATGCCTTGGTAAACTTACCAAGCGCACACCCTCTAGAAACATCCTGATGCTCAATATTGATCGGTGGCACTTCGGTCACAACCTCTCTCAGTCCTCCAAGAGACCCATGATGTAGGTGGGCCATCCTATGATGCCATAACTCACATATATGTCTATTGTTGTCTCTACTTGTTGCCAATGCATGAAGTGTTGGCATGTTTACAAACAAAAGGAAAAGTATGCATGTTATCATTGATGGAAAGATCAGAAATCAACATGACGATGACGAACAAGAGAAAGTGGCAAGATCATAAGCGTAAGATCAACAGTGAAGAGCAACAGTGATTGTTGGATCACCCATCCTGAATTGTCGATGGTCGTCAAATTTGAATTTAGATAGGAGGAGCACGTAGAAGAGGAGAACAGATCTCAAGTGTCATATCTGAGCGCGAGGATCAACCGTCATTGGATCAAGAAGAACAAGCACGATCTTTAATTGCAAGGTGAAGTAGGCTTACAAAGTCCCAAAAGAAAGGGGATTGTTCGATCCGAAGGACACTTGGTAGCAGATGAGGAGTTTCACAAATTCGTGAATCAGGTGAATAGAGGTGAGCTAACCTCCAACTCCACGAAATGTGAAATCGTGATGAAAATCCTGGTCGTTGAAGCCAGAGGACACATGGAAAGCAATTGGCATTTAACTGACTTGCACATTGGAGGAGACAAAGGAATATGACACAAGAACTCGCGACATGCGAAGTCGCAAAATGATCTAGACCGTCATATCACCAAAGTTCTGGATTTTTGATTTGACAAGCAAAGCGCTTGAATGTTTGGCCCGTGGTCATAGACAAGGTCACATCATCAAAGGATGAAGGGAGGAGATAACACGTTGATAAGCCCCATTTCGGATATCGTGACTTGGGAGAGTCAAGAAACTGTGTACCAAGATCCCTGAAATTGTGAATCGCAAAGTGCTTTATGGATAAGCACTTGGTCACAACCAGTGGTCACGAGTGTTAGCGTCAAAAGTCACTCCTGGATTGCTTGCAGGAGCAGAGCCCAACGCCCATCAGTTTTTCGTCACGATTTGTTTATAAAGGGTGATCAAATGGAGATAATGGCTCTAGGAGGTATCACTCCAACTCAGGGACTGAGTCTGGTACATAAGAATAGAGGAGGTCTGGAATCCTAACTTCAGCCAGTGGGTTGATTTAAAGATGAACAGGTGGAAGACTTAAAAGAAAGTGAACAAATAGCTTTGGGCATCAGGCTTGCAGCGGTTTATAGAGGAAAAACTCTGAAAACAGGATCCTCCTGGTTCAGGGTCTCAAGAAACTGAAAGAGGACTTGATTGGATCCTCCAATTCCAAGTCGTTCAGCGTTAAGGAAATCACAAGGACTGATTAGAGGCTCTGTAACTATTACAGTGATCCATTACAACATCATCCTATAATAGTTACAGCTCGACTAGATCCTCCAATTCCGAGCTGCTCTAACACAGTGTAAACAAAGCTATGATAGAAACTGGCATTCATAAGGCAAGAAGTCTCCAAAGCTCGTACATAACCAGAACAAGAATGCTTCATTAAAATTTTACAACCCGGGAGCTCTGCTCAACCATCGATAGATTACAAAAAATGGCAAAAATGCCTACCTATACTTGGAACAAAACACTGGAAGCTAAATCGAGACCTCGCATTGAAGACATTACGTCTTCATATTTACTGCGCATGTAGTCTCTGGACATTCGTGAACTTCAGTCAGACGCAATCACGTCCCAAAGGACCTGGGACTGAGTTGACAAGCTTGCATTCATTCCTTGGTTTTCCATTTATGGTGGAAACGATGTCCAACCACCATCAACTGTTGTAATAACTGCTTCATCGAGATCGGGAAAATCCCAGGTGGATTCTGCTCCTTCAGGACATGGAGGTGCTCAGGATGACTGGAGATCTTGATATGAGGAGGAGAATGGATGGTAACCGAGCAGGGGTAGTTAGACACACTTGATGCGGCTATGGGATGAAAGGAGGCCACGTGAAAGGATGACAGAGGGAAAGCGATAGGGAAAACGCATGTGGCAGAATTCATGAATTTTGGGGTGTAAGAGAAGGGTGTAAGAGACACATGGACTGGGAGGAAATCATGAGTTGGCGTGACGAGGGAATAGGACGTGGCGGTGAGGAGGCATGCAATGAGGCTTCGTATTTTCAGGGATCGGGGTTCGCGAGTTTGGAATGCACGAACTCCTTGCCCCCGGAAACCCCGATATCCTGATATGCGATGAGCTCCTTCTCCCGGGAATTAGCCCCTACCGGCTAGTCCATAGTCCATATGACATGTCCCTGTGCGGCCGTGGTCCAACTTTCCATCGAGATTTCGGCGTTCTTGACGACACGATGTTTGTGTCCACTAAACTTACGATTCCCCGAAACTCGATGGCTTATGGCCGTTGACTTGTTGACGGTCAACTCCTAGGTGCATAGCCTGCCACCTGTCTTCCACTATTGAAAGCTACCCCCAATATCGGGAAATCGGGTATCGGGATATCGGGATTTCTGCTGCCATGTGTGCGGGATTTTCAGTTCCCCAATCCCCGACTCTGTGGGATCTCTCGCCACATGCCTCTGGATCGGACGACCTGTATTCAGCCTCTAAAGAGAAGAGACTTCTCTGCTATTAAATTTCAAGTATATTAGCAACTCCGACACCCCGATAACCGTTGATTTTCTTTGCGGACGGATCTCGACTGTCAAAGGCAAGACTTAGCACGCTCGCTTGATTTGATACTTGGAGAAAAACAAGAATTCTCCCGAGCTACGCTTGAGCACTGCGTGAAACTTGCAGACCCGCATGCTTCTCGAACCAGTGACAAGATTTATCGTTAACATCAGGCTCCATGGGGGATAGAGTCATCCCTACGATGCTCTAAGAACTCTTCCTGCAGTTCCAGTCGCCTTTCTATTGGGCTAGGAATTCATTATTAGGCCGCAAAAATAAAACGGAAACACACTAAGAAACAAAAGACAATATTTACAACAAAGGAGCTACTGGAGGCTCAGAAGAAACACTTCTTCAGTAAATTCCCATTCACTGGGCTTCCAAAAACCTCTTCACCTTCCAAATCTCTCAGCCTGTATGTGTTGTTCGAGAAAGCCTCGGAGATTTTGAAAGGCCCAACCCACAGGGCTTCAAATTTGCTATGTTTTCCCTTCTCTTGTTTAGGAGCATCCCATTTCAATATCAAGTCTCCTACCTGGAACCGCTCCTTCTTGGCCTTCCTATCGAAGACCTGCTTGATTTTCTGCTGATGGTCCTGGATCCTATCCAATGTCTTCTCCCTAGCCTATTGGACCTCTACTAGCTAATGAATCCTTCTGATCATGTCATCAGGCTCCTCCTGATGGTCCTGGAGGAATTTCGCTACAGGGATGGATAGCTGAGAAGGGAAAACAGCTTCGGCTCCGTAAACTAACTGGAAAGGGGAGAGGCCTGTAGCTCTTTTTGTAGTCACCCGATCTGCCCATAGGGCGAATTTAAGCTTCGAGTTCCAAGCCCTCTAGTTTCCTTCCAACAGCCTTTTGATGATTCTTATTAAAAAAAAATTGGAGGACTCTGCTAAACCATTGCCTTGTGGGTAATATGGAGTGGAGTGGATCAGCTTAATTCCGAACTGCTCACAGAACCTTGCCAATGGCTCAGACCCGAAAGCGGCTGCATTATCGGTGACAATCTTATTTGGATAGCCAAACCTTGTGATGAGGTCCTCCAAGAATCTGATGATTACCTTGTGGGAAGCACTCCTGGTGGGAATAGCTTCAATCCACTTGGTAAAGAAATCTGTAGCAGTCAGGATCCACCTATGCTGCTCGCTGGAGGGAGGGTGAATTTCTCCAATAAAATCTAGGCCCCACTGCTGGAAAGGCCCTGAAACCACCACCTGTTTTAATGGTAGAGACCTGAGTTGCTGCTTTCCTGCAAACTTTTGGCATTTGATGCAGGCTCTGACCCCTTTGCAGACATCAGTAAATACGGTAGGCCAGTAGTACCCAGCCCTGAGGATTTTGTGGACTGTGGCTCTCCAGAAATGGTGTCCTCCACATAGACCGCTGTGAAATTCAGCCATGATCATCTCGGCCTCTGGTGGACTAAGGCATTTTAAAAGCACTCCCAGAGGGTCTTTCCAATATAACGCTTGATCAATTAGGCAGTACCTGACTGCTTTGAGCTTTAAGGCTCTTGCTTTGCCTTTTTGCAGGCCATCTGGAGGCCGCATCTCCTGCAAAAAGTATATGATATCCTTATACCAAGGACATTGAGCCAATGGGGGCTCCCTTTGATGATCTATGTCAGATAGCCGATCCTGCTGAATATCTGAGCATTCGCTGATGAAACTTATTCCCAAAGTTTGGCAATTTGCTTCAGCCAGCATCTTGGCTAAGCCTTGCCCTTTGATCAACTTGGTGGGCCTTATTTCCAGGTCGAACTCCAGGATTTTGGCTATCCATTTACTCCTTCTCCCGTCTATGTCAGGTTGAATAAGAATATCTTTAACAGCAGCCGAGGGGACATAGGCGATGATCCTTGATTGCAGAATGTAGGTTCTAAAATCTTTGAGAGCTTTCACCAGAGCGTAAGCTTGCTTCTCCATAGTATCATACCTAACTTCGGCATCCCTTAGTGCTCGGATGAAGTAAGCAATAGGTTGTTCTAACCCACTGTCATTTGCCTGTAATAGAACAACAACTACTGTGTCAGGCGAGGCAAAGGAGAAGATAAGGAAATCCTTCGAATAGTCGGGACTGATAAGCACAGGGGCTTCAGTCAGGGCTTTCTTTATTTTCTCAAAGGAGTGTCACGATTGCAGGGTCCACCTTACTTCATTTTCTTTCTTTAACATAACCGTTATAAGCTTTACCTCCTCAGCAAAGTTAGGCACAAACCTCCTTAGGAAATTAATTTTACCGAGGAAATATTGGACCTCCTTCCTAGACCTTGGGATTGATAAAGCTTGTATCGTCTCAACTCTGCTGGGATCAATCCTGACTCCTTCTGCTGATACTATGTGGCCTAGCAATTTTCCTTCCTTCATGGCAAACAGAGATTTCTTGGGGTTTGATGAAATGCCAAACTTTCTGCATTTCAAGAAAACTTTCCTGAGGTGGCGACGGTGTTCTTCATCAGATCTTGAAAATACTATGATGTCATCCAGATAAACGACCACAAACTTGTCCTTTTCCCCAACAAAAGCTATGTCCATGGCACGCTGGAAAGTCGCCCCTGCATTCATTAGTCCGAATGGCATCTTAGCATACATGAACGTGCCCCATGGAGTGGTGAACGTTGTCTTTTCCCTGTCTTCAGGTAGAACAGAGACCTGATTGTAGCCGGAGAAACCATCAATCATAGACATCCTGGAAGCTCCTGTCACCCTCTGCAGTATATGTTCCATCTTTGGCAGGGGGTAGTTATCTTTTCGCGAGCTTCTGTTCAGGTTTCTGAAGTCTAC
>ML799719.1:267277-281354 GCA_009831015.1 Picea engelmannii | reverse complement strand
TGTTTCTTTCCCTACAACTGATCTTTATACATGACCTTCTCATTGAATATGATATCTCTACTCCTAATTTTTTTGATATTTTCGTAATCCCATAAGCGATAACCAAAATCATTAACACGGTATCCAATAAAGGTACACTTCTTGGATTTTTCCTCAAGCTTTGTTCTATTTTCTTTATCAATATGGACAAATGCTTCACAACCGAAAGTCTTCAAAAAAGAATAGTTTACTTTTTTACCTGTCCATGCCTCCTCTAGAATTCTACCATCCAAAGAGCTTGAAGGTCCTATGTTTATTAAGTAAACAACATTATCTACAACATCTTCCCAGAATTGTAAGGGCAAACCATCATGCAATCTCATACTCCTTGCACTCTCCATGATTGTCTTGTTCATCCTTTCTGACACACCATTTTCTTGTGGTGTTCCTGGAACTATCTTCTCTCTACGAATCTCATGGTACGAATAGTAATCATCAAAGTCATTGTTGCAATATTCACTTCCATTGTCTAATCTGAGACACTTCAACCTTTTTCCTATCTCATTCTCAACCAAAGCTTTCCATTTCTTAAAAGTATCAAAAATATCATTTTTTGTCGAATGCAATAAACCAAAGTTTTTCTAGTTGCATCATCAATAAAAGTAACATAATAATGAGAGCCACCAATAGATGATACCTAAGTTGGTCCCCATACATCTGTATGCAAAAAATCTAACCTTTCACTCTTCTTTTCTTTTCTAACTCTGAGAAATATGACTCTCTTGTGTTTTCCATAAACGCGATGCTCACATAAATCCAAATCAATTTGTCTAAGATCCGACAACAAATTTAATTTTTGAAGTATCTGCATCCTCTTCTCACTCATGTGTCCAATCCTATGATTCCACAATGTTGTATCCACTCTTGTAGAAGCTAAATATATAGAAGAGTCAGTATTACCAGTACATAAATACAATGTACCTACCTTCTCTCATTTTTCTATCACTAATGATCATTTGGTGACCTTCCACACCTTATCTATAAATATGGATATACAACCTTCACTTTCCAACTTCCCTGTTGAAATTAGATTTTTCTTTAGATCTGGAACATGTCTTACCTCTTTTAATAACTATTGGTTTCCATTACTTTGCTTTATTTTTACATTTCCCATTCCAACAATTTTCCATGGTGCATCATCACCCAAATGAACTGTCCAAAATCACCTTGAACATAATCTAGAAAATGTTTCCTATGGGGTGTGGCATGAAATGAAGCCCCTGAATCTACTACCCAACGCTTAGAAATATTATCTAGAGAAAGAATCAAAGCATCTTGTAACACATCACCTGTTACATTTGCTTCCTTATTTTTCTCCCGGTGATCATCTCTTTGTTTCTTTGGAGCTATGCAGTCTTTCTTCAGATTTCCTTTCTTCCCACAATTCTAGCACTCTGTCTTTCCAAATCTGAATTTGGATCTGCCCTTCCTATAATTCTCGCAGCTCCCTAAGCTCTTTCCTCTATCCTTTTGTCTTCCCCTGTTCTCCATGTTTAACACATTACCTGATGTCTCACCTGTGTTTTTCCGTTGCATTTCCTCACTAAGGATAACACCAACAACATCATCCAATTTTAAAGTGTTTGAACCAGAGAAAGAGTTACTTACAACCATGACCAAGTCGTTCCATCTTTCTTTCAATGAGCACGAGATTAGAAGAGCCCTGACTTCATCATCAAAGTCCACTTTTACATAACTTAGTTGATTAGTAACCATATTAAATTCATTTAAATGATCTGCAATAGATCCACCTTCTGACATCTTCATATTAAATAATATCTTCATTAGAAATACCTTATTGGACGTCGAGGGTTTTTCATACAGTTTAGGCAATGCGCATAGACAATCAAGGCAACAGAGGAGGAGGTCGTGGAAGAGAAGGATATGGAAGAGGTAGAGGACTAGTAACATGCCACAATTGTCAGCAACCTGGACATTATGCAAGGCATTATCCACTACCACCAGCGACATGCATGTACTGTCGCGCAACAGAACATACTAGAGAAGATTGTCCTACACTTCTGACAAATATACAGGAAAAAAGGAATCAGAATAATCAAAATGTTCAATGGATTGCCACAGAAACTAGAGATGATAGTAAAAACATCAATATAAATACTTCAGGTGGAACCAAAATAGGAGCAGATGAAACAAATCTGGATCAAAACCAATACCAGTGGGTCCGAAAGAATACAACACCACAACAACATTTTGATGCGCACAAGGAAAAAGAGACATTCAAGCAGGCCAAACAATAAATCTTGCATGAGAATATTGATTCTACTTCGAAGGCACATCCAGGATATGATGGACCAGTATATGATATGCCTCATCCATTTGATCATACCATTAGAGATTAGTCTTCATAAAAAGTAAGTAATTTAAAGAACTTTTTTGTGTCTTGCTTGAAGTTATTGAATGATCAAAAATCTCTACGAGTATTACAAAGTCTGGTAGAAAAATGAAATTATGAAGAAGAGATAAAGACAACAAATAATGTCCATAGGAAGAGAAGAACAAGTAGGGAGTTCAGACTGAATGAGAATATTGGAGACTTTAACATGGATGACATCATATTAGACTTTGGATCACAGGTAAATGTTCTTCCTAATAAAACATGGGAATGTATCGGGGAACCTGCACTGGGATATTCACCTATTCAGTTGAAATTACCAAACCTACATAGAGTGATACCAATTGGTCGATTGAAAGGAATATAAGTGGATTTATATGGTGTGTGCACTATGAAAGACTTTGAGGTAATTGATATAGTGGATAATACTACACCTTATCCAGCATTATTAGGACTGGATCGAGGATTTGACAATCAAGTTATCATCAACTTGAAGACTCGGAAAATGATTTTTGAATCAAGAGAATATAGAGTCATAGCACCATTAGATCCTTCAGAAGCTGGAATATTGTTGAACCAGCAACAGAAAACTTCATCACAGAAGAAATAAATCAGTTGTATAGAACTATTGCACGCGAGGAAGGTTACATTAACCCAAAAACAGATGGAATTCTTAGTTGAAGAAGTATCAGTTCTTGTGCTTCAGATTCTAACATAGGACTGGAGAATTGACAACAACGCATACATGAGATATCTACTAGAAGATGTGAAAGAATGATGCGTTCACTAAAATGGATCGGCACAGAGGTAAGAGAACCTCCAACTTTTTATGGTCAAAATGTTTTGGAAGAATTCTTAAGAAAGTTTTAGTTAGAAGTATTGGAAAATCAAAGGTTATTAGATTTAGATATTTCTCTGAAAGAAACACCATCACGTTGGTGGGGTACTCACAAATAAAATGTCAAGGATTGGTATCAATGCAAAAGATTACTACGCATCATATTTGGCGCGGAACAAGAGAATAAATATATGCAGAAATATGATGGAATAGGACAACCCAAAAAACATATAGACATATGCATAACTAAATGGATATTGGTACCACCAGAGGAATGACCACATCACTTCATTCATACATTAGATAGCATACCGACAAATTGGTATAGAGAATTGGAACTGCACAGAGGAACTGTAAATTGGGAAGATTTGCAGCAGAACTTTGCGATCACATTTGCATTTGAACATGAGAATCCCACGATAGAAACAACACTAAAGATGATAAAAGAAAATATCTTTGAAGAACCTGAAGTTGAAATTGTAATAGCTTATCAGAACCAAAATGGACAAACAATCAGTCAATTGCTACATTGTTACCACATTGCAGAAGATGACCCGGCAGAAGAAAACCTACGCGATATTCATATAACAGAAGTTGAAGAGGAAAGAGAAATAGAAGTGCCACAATTACAGTCAGAAGAATTGTTTGCACCACTAAAGATAAATAAAGTAAATATTGGAACAGAAGACAATCCAAATATTGCAAGTATTGGTGACTATTGGGAGAACCAGACAGTGGAAAGAATAACAAAACTATTGCGTGAGTATAGTGATCTATTTCCAGTAACATTCTTAGAAATAAAAGGGGTGGCAGGAGAACTTGGATAAATGAAGATTATTCTATGACTAGATGCCAGACCAATAAGACAGAGACCCTATAGGATGAATCTAGTATATAAACAAAAAGTTAAGGCAGAAATTGATAAAATGTTAAAGGTTGGTATAAAGAACCTATTGAAGAATCTGAGTGGATTAGCCCTATGGTAGTTCAAGAGAAGAAGCAAGGGGAAATAAGGATCTATGTAGACTTGAGGAAGTTGAATGATGCATGTCTGCATAATCGCTTCCCTACTCCATTTACAGATAAAGTATTGGAAAATGTAGGAGGACAAGAAGCATACTCATTTACTGATGGATTTTCAAGGTATCACCAAATCAAAATAGCAGCAAAATATCGTCATAAGACTATGTTTTCCACATAATGGGGGTCATACCAGTATACATTAATGCCCTTTGGATTGAACAATTTCCCTATTATTTTTTCCAGAGTAGTGGTAGTTGCATTTAAATATTTTGTACATAAATTTTTGGAGATTTATATTGATGATTGGACAATATTTAGCCTATTGAAAGATCATGTTGAAAATTTGAGATTGATGCTAGACATGTGTAGGCAGTGTAAAATTTCCTTGAACATTAAGAAATCCATATTCAGCGCACCATTTGGAATTCTGCTAGGACATGTGGTTTATAAACAGGGCCTACTGGTTGACCCTGCGAAGATTGATGTCATTGTTAATTTACCACCACCTAAGTCAGTGCGTCAATTAAGACCTACACTAGGACATACATGATATTATAGAAATTTCATAAAGAGCTATGCATAGATTACTGCGCCCATGGAGAAACTGTTAAAGAATGATATCAAGTTTCAATGGAATGATGAGTGCCAACATAGTTTGGACATATTAAAGGAGAAAATGGTGACAACACCAATTCTAGTGTTTCAAGATTGGTCAAAAGAGTTCCATGTTCATGTGGATGCATTTGCAATAACACTTGGAGCAGTTTTAACACAGTCAAGAGAATGTGACATAGATCACCCAATAACATTTGCAAGTAGGAAATTGTCAGTTTCATAACATAATTATAATACAATAGAGAGAGAAGGGTTGGCTATGGTGTATGATTTACAAAATTTCAAACATTTTTTGTTAGGACAACATTTCAAAATATTCACAGATCACTCTGCTCTTAGATACCTGGTCAACAAGCCAGTGTTGGGGGGGGAATATGTAGATGGTTGTTTTTATTTAAAAAGTTTGATTTTGAAGTAGTTGTGAAACCCCTAAGATTGAATGTAGGGCCAGATCATATGTCCAGGATAACTAATGGAGAGGAAATAAGCAGCTTGGAGGACGATTTTCCTAATGCACAGCTCTTTTCAATGAAGATTGTTGATGAACACTTTTCTGATATTATTGAATTTTTTAGTACAAGATTTTCCCCAAAGGAAAACAATATTGTGCAGAAGAAGAATTTGGTGGTTAGAGCTACAGATTACCAACTTATTGTTGGACACTTGTATAAACTAGGTGCAGATAATATTATAAAGAGATGTGTCATGGAACATGAACGTCCTATCATCTTAACAGAAACACATGAAGGAATAGTTGGAGGAAATTGTACAGGAAAAGCCACTACGCATAAGATATTGCATGCAGGACTATGGTGGCCAACAGTTTCTAAAGATGCAAAGGAGTATTGTCAGAATTGTGATGTCTTTCAGAGGGTAGGAAAGTCATCCAAGAGGGATGAGATACCCCTAAGACCCCGAGTAACCCTTAAAGTGTTTGAAAAAATGGGCAGTAGACTTTGTAGGACCAATCAATCCACCATATGGAAGATCAAGAGTAAGGTACATCATTACAGTGACATAATATCTAACCAGATGGGTTGAAGAAGCATCAGTGAAATATTGCAGTGCACTCCCTGTTTGAACAAGTAATTACAAGATTTGGATGCCCTAGAATTCTAATAAGTGATCAGAGGACTCATTTTATCAATAGTACCATCCAGGCAATGACTAAATAATTTGAGATAAACCATCAGAAGAGCACTCCATACCATCCTTAGGATAATGGAACAATGGAAGCATTTAATAAGATATTAGAGAATGCCTTAACTGAAATTTGTAATGTAAACAATGATGATTAGGATTTGAAGATATTATCAGTATTATGGGCTTATAGAACTACATGCAAGAAACTTACAGGGCAGACAACTTTCAGATTGGTGTATGGTCATGAAAAAGTAGTCCCTTTAGAATATTTGATACCTAATCAACGCATTGCATCCATTACAAACATGACAGAAAGAAGCGCAACTCAAGAAAGATCGTCTCAACTCATGGAACTAGAAGAGGACATGATTATGGTTGGTTTCCATCAAGAAGTACAGAAAGAAAATGACAAAGCTTGGCATGATAGACACATTAAGAAGAAAAACTTTAAGGAAGGACATTGGTTCTCCTCTATGACAAAAAATACTTATAGTGCCCGGGGAAATTTAGGATACATTGGTTAGGATCATATGAGATAAAGTCTATCACAGATGGAAGTGTTGTGCAGTTACATGATCTAACAGGAAAAGAGATTCAAGGATTGGTGAATGACAGTTGACTGAAACTATATCGGGACGGTCGACCCAATAACCCTCAGTAGATGCAGCGTAGAAAATTACAATTGTACATAGTGTATATAGTAGGAGTTAAAAGAAGAAAAATAGAAGAAAAAAATTGGAAAAGTGAAAAAAATACAAAAAGATGTAGTAGGTGGATAAGTGGTAGACAGGAAGTTAAATAATACAACGCGTCGAAGATAGTAATTGGTATGAAAGAACTTCAATACACTACGTGACAGCAAAAAGTGACCAGGCAGAAAAAGTAGCACGCTGAGACAGAAAGTCGCCTCAAAGAGGAAAACATGTGATCGGAAAAGTGGGGCGCAATAGATCATTTATGGCACGACTTATAAAAGCGGAAAACGTGCAAGGAAAGACTCATTGTGACTTTGTGCAAACGAGGTCTAAGGAAGAAAACTCAGGGAGAGAAGGTATTTCCAGGTGTTCAATGAAGATTCAGAGAAACCTTTTTTAGGATTTAGCAAAATGGCACCACCAAAGTTTGGAGCTCCCAGTTTGGTCGCAAGAAAAACACGTAGTGTTGCAAGATCTCCACAGGACCAAGAAACCAAAGGAGAAAACCCTATTCAACGGAAAGGAGTGGTAGATGTGGATGCAATTCTATCTCCATTCATCTATCCGGTTAGTCCCACGATTGTAGAAGAGAAGAATCTGACGTCAGAGGAAATGGATGTCGACCCGCGGGGTGAAACACAAAACCCTAGCACAAAGAAAAACCCTACGCAACAAGTTGAATTAAGAGAAACACAGCAGATGGATGAGGAAGATGATGAACGAACATAATCAAATGAGCTCATAGAATAGGCTGAAGGAGCGCAGCACCTTGTAGCAGTTCCAACACAACAGTCGAAGGAATAAGTACATGTGGAAGATATCACAAATTAGTCGGACACATATATGTAGGAAGAACAGGACATTGAGGATGTGTACCAAGAAGCAAGGCCATCAACAGGGAAGAAGAAAACTAAGGTAAAATCTGCAGCAATGACAACACCACGCAAACAGAAGGAACTAACACTGTTAATGTTGAAGATACTTGAAGGAGTCAAGATCCTTCCTGGCATATTAGGATCTGTGTACAAACTAAAGTACGTTGATCATGATATTACAGAAAGGGAAAAGTTCCTTGAGTTCGCGCCACAAGTCTATATGGAAAGAAAAGAAACAGGTCTGTTAGGAAATCCAATTTTGGAGCCGAAACAGTGGATTGCAGGATTATATAACACAGGTATCATGAACCTGCTGGAAATTCCCCACTTTGGGAGAGGAAAATATGTAAATGCATCTTTTAAACAACTACTAACATTGGTATGTGGAGGTATCATATGGATAGATAGGCCTATATCAATAGATGTGGATTTAATTGCAAAAATCACAAGCTTGCCAACATATGGCGCAAAACCGTAACAGTATTTGGACGACAAGACAAAGGAAAAATATTTGTCAGAGGAGATAAAGAAGAAATACAGCACTAACAGAGGATCCAGTGGATTGATCATTAACCAGATCAGTGAACTAGCAACGAGGTTGGTGACAGAATTTATGGCTTGCAAACTTTTAAGAAAATGTCGCAACGAGGAAGCCCCTGCAGGAGTAATAGCAGCAGCAACGCAATGCACAAAGGGGATCCTACTCAGTTGGGCTTCATATCTATTAAATTTGTTTCTGGATGATTGCAAGAACGCTCCATATCTTCTGGTGGTATCCTCCATGTATTAGCGAGCTTCTCTTGCAATACATAGAAAAATTACTGAAATTTTCCTTCCTTTGTTTTGCACGGGATATTGGAACAGAATTCCATTATCCGTGGCTACTCACACTGATAGCACTGGTGGGATAGGGAGAACCTAAATATAGTGGATTCCACTACCAGTTAGGGAAGTGTCGTGCAACAAAGTATACAACACTATGGCACACTTCAGATGCAAAACAAAGGAAGGAAAATTTCAGTAATTTTTCTATGTATTGCAAGAGAAGTTTGCTAATACATGGAGGATACCACCAGAAGTGGTGGAAGAGAATCAAAGCATAGCTAACATTCATGCTTCCAGACATGACATGTGGATCCAAGCTAAGAGGGATCCCAAGAAGGAATGGTTATAGTTGAGGTATTGTGTGACAAGAGAAGAAGTGCAGTGGGCCATGAAGGATTAGCTCGAAGAATGGAAGGTGTCAACAATCCCAAATAAGGTCCCAAATCTAAGCAACAAACAGAGGTTGGACCTTCACAGAAGTCAAACAACCCAGCAGTGAATACAAGGAAAGAAACAGAGCGCGCGAAGGAAACAGGGGGTAGCGCAACAGTGAAAAATCCAAGGCAAAAGAATACTATCCCAAAGGCTTCATTGCAGAAAAAGGAGCACATAGTAGAACCAAATGGAGGAGCATAGAAGGATACTAATGTTCCTACGCAAGAGGAACTAGGAGGAGGAGATCTCCCAAATATGGACATACCAGGTACAACCGCGTAGACAAACACACTGCCAATGAAAAGGACAATATTACAGGCAGTAGGCCGGTGCAAGAAAATGAAAGTGCATAAGGGCGTTCCTGAACTCACACTGACAGAAGGTGATGCAGAGTTAGTCGTAGATAAAGTACAAGACTGCACAACAAAAGCATGGTATGATGATGAGAAGCAAAGGGAGGATATAGTCAAGAAATTGATAGAAGTCAAGGATGCACTAGAACAATTGCAACTCATTACAACACAGCAAAAAGAATAGGTACATCAACAACACACTTCTTAGAAGAAAACAGTTCCAAAACAGGAGATAGTACAGATAATATCCATGGGGAATGACAATTTTCTTATCACCCAGGGAATGTTGTAGGTGGATGAAATAACAACACAGAATCTATTGAAAGACATAAATCGTTTGGACTTGGCACTACCCAAGGTTCCAACAAAGGCATTGTACAAACTTCAAATAAGTGTCGCACGGGAAATTCAGTTGAGGGCCCGCGCAGATGAGACAAGTCTACAATTGGCCAATGAAGTAATTAAGACACTAAAGATGACAATTAACCAAGTGCAGTTTGAGACGGAGGAAGCAAAGAAGCGCATTGGTAGAATAGAGAAGTAGGTGGAAGAAGTGTTTAAAACTATTGTTGACAGCATGCAGGAAGAGAATTTACGAACAGAGGCGAAGATTGAGAAAATAGTGCAGGCTATGGAGGCATATAAAAGCCATATTACAGAGTTGATTGAACTCCTATCACCAAGTACTCCACCAGAAGTCATAACACAAAGGGAGAAGGAGGTGATAGGTCATATGGAGAGAATTGCGTTGATCATCCGAGAAATCACAGAGTTGTATAATAAGAGCACACAGTTATGGACGAATCTTCAGGAGGATGAGAAACCGCAGGAGTTAGACCAGAAATAGGAAGGTATAAATACTACCATGCAAGAACTGAAGAAAAAGAAAAAAACGATGACAATCTTAGATAGATTGAGGAGCACACAAGAAATGAAGAATTTGCAGGCAGAGCTGAAGACTATACAAGCAGAAAAACAGTCAAGGCAGGTGCAGTTGGAACCACTACAAGAAGGCGTCGAACAAATGCTTACATAGATTGATGTCGCAAAGGGTCAGGTTGAAGAAGTCAACTTGGAGAGTGGAGAACTATTGAAGGAGCATATTACAGTGCAAATTGTGGAGGTTGTAGCAGAAAAGTGTGTGCAAGTAAAATCTCGAGTTGAAGAAATTTCAGGAAGGTTTCAAGAGTTAGAGAAGTCAGTGCAAGAGGTGCACACTACCTGAGTGGTTCGGGAGGAGCCATAGATGAGTGTTGGGGGCATGTTTTCACAGTCCATTGGGGAGAAGAGTGCAGTAATTAATGAGGGCAGATAGAAAATGGACCAGAAAAGGGGTATGTGTTGGAAAACAAGGAAAAGAAGCGTCGAGAAAGAAGGAAAGTTAAAGGAAGGAAGAAGGATGCGGATCAACGAGGAAAACAATTGGATTTTGGACCAGTCGCGCTCAGGAAGTTAAAATGTGGAAAAACCTAATAAACTTAGGGTTAGTGGGTTAGGGTTTGGGTCATTGTTGTAATGGGTGTTAACCCATTTTTTTAATATAAATATAGTGTAGCGGAGAGCTTCAGGGGGGAAGTCATTGTTGGAGAGTTCTAGTGAGTCAGTTAGTGAATGAGTGAATGTTTAGATGATTTCAGACTCAATTTTGGAGACAGGGAGATGCATTGTAATCAAGGGTAAGGTCGCAATCTATGGAGCTTGGTGCGATCTTGTCGGCCTCACCACACTTGTAATGCGTGTAGCGCTATAAACTTGATGAAGAATAATAAAATAGTGAATAATGCCATATCTTTGTGGACGTAACCCAGCGGGTGAACCACAGTAAAACTTTGAGTCTCTGTGTGGAATGTTTGTCTTAATTCTTGCAATGGTTTATGATGAATGAATTGATCAATTAGAGTAAATTACAACACGCACTAGAATAGACATGATATTTACTGCAAAATGAATGTAACTAATTATAGAATGGTAGATCTGGATATAATGATGTGTTAGAATGTTAGATCTAATGTATGTTGAGGTATAAGGAATGTTTGTCATCCCCACAGTAGTCTCCCTTCCACGATTGCATACATTTGGGTCTTGCAATCACCCATAAATCCATCTCAGTTGAGACTGTATGCATTATGTGCGCAGTGTTTCCATTTGGTCTCCAGAAGGGCCGATGGTTTGCAAGGTTTTGTTGGAAACCTAAAGTAGAACCGGGGTCATCCCAAATATCCAACAAAGACCAATCTCTTTACACTTACCAACTCATGTAATTTTTCTTCAAGGACGAGCGCCTCCCTTTTCTCACTTGAAATGGAGAAAGAACTCGCCTATATGAACCTCTACATACCCTACTATGATGGAATGGAATTCTAGGAACACTTATTTATCAGTGTGTGGATTCAAGGAGGGTTTGTGATCCTAGGAGGTTATATAATGTTTTCTCTCGGTGCATCCAAGATCTAAGGGCCTACGGACCAAGTGGATTGCCTCTCGGATTTCTTCAATAGGAATTTGAAACAAGTTGGGCTTTTGCATATTGAGGCAGCCAAGTTCACTCCAACCTAGACAAACCAAAGAAATGGCAAGGCCAAAATTGTTAAATCCTTAGATTGATTTTTGGTATTGTAGGACTTATTGGAGAAGGCTCTCAAAATTGGACAATGGGTATCATTTGGAGGGGACTCTGATCACAATCAGGTGATTTTGAAAGTGGCCCTTGCACAAGGGAAATCACCAAGCCCCTTGAAGTTGAATCTCAAAAGGCTCAATGAAGAAGATTTCATTCAAAAATTAAAAAACACTTGGATACCCTTCAACAATTTTCTCAATGAATCAACGGCCATCCAATTTCACAAAATATGAAAAAGGCTAAGCAATCAACAATCCAACAGTAAAAAGAAAATATATAAAAGGATGACAGAGTCCTTTAGGAAATAGAAGAAGAACTAGCCTTCAGGCTATCTTTGGAATGATTTGGTTTCCTAATAGACTCTCGAAAGGATGAGATTATCCAACTTGAAAACAAACAAACAAAGTTGCTCCTAGATAAAGAGAAAGAGTGTCACTTAAAGAGTAGGGTGATTTGGCTTGAGGCAGGGGATAACAATACCAAATTCTTCCATCGTTATGCCAATTACAGAAAAAAAACATCAACTTCATATGGAAAATAGTCAGAGAAGACGATAAGTGGGAGGAGAACTTCCCTGACATTGTTGTTGAGGGAGTTAGATACTTTCAATCTGTCTTTAAAGAGGACAACCATGCCACCATATATGCCATCATCCGACTATCCAATTTCTTTCCTAAATTCATGGAACCTGAGGACAATCAAAATCTCATGGTTGAGGTGGGAAAATAGGAGCTACTTCGAACTCTCCAAAACTTTCAGAAGGACAAGGGTCCTAGTATAGATGGACTCCCCATTGAATTTGTTCTTAGTTTTTATGACTTTATAGAGAATTATCTCCTTGGGGTAGTGGAGGGCCTCAAGACAATCCGAAAGAATTTGGCAGCTTTCAATACCACCTTCATAGCACTGATACCAAAGACCGACAACCCATCGTGCTATGAATTTTTTCGACCCATCTCACTCTCCAATGGCATTTACAAAATCATTTCAAAGATCATCTCTCGATGGCTAAAGGAAACCCTTTCTAGACAAGTCTCACATGAGAAGTTTGGATTTCTCAAAGGAAGAAAATACATGAGGTTGTAGATGTAGCCCAGGAAGGCCTCCACTCATAGAAAACAAAGAACCTAAGGGCCGTGATAATCAAGTGGACCTCTCCAAGGCATTTGATAGAGTAAGTTAGCTTTTCCTTCATCTCATTCTTATTCACCTCGGCTTTCGTCTATATTTTGTGGCATGGGTAATGGGATACATAAGTTTGGTTTCTTTCGTAGTTTTAATCAATGGGGCAGCCTCACCCTTCTTCAAGCCTGAAAGAGGAATTCAGTAGGGATGCTCACTATCTCTACTCCTCTTCCTCCTCATCGTTGAAGGGCTTAGCAGAGAACTTAGGGTAGCCTCAACAAATGGTTCCTTCAAAGGTATTTTAATTGGCAATTCGTGTATTGTTTCTCATTTACTATTTGTCGATGACATACTTATCTTTTGTGATGGCTCAAAAACAATGGTGGATAAGCTCAAAGATATTATGGATATCCTTTGTACAACCATGGGGATGATGATAAACTCATCCAAATCTATGGTAAATTGTTGGGGTCTTTATGAGGTTGAGAAGCTTTACATAACTCACATCATCCCCTTTTTGGTAATGGATTTTGACATGGGTTTTAAATATCTTGGATTCCACCTTAAGCATAATATTTACCTCAAAGGAAATTGGCAGTGGCTCATAGCCAATATTGAAAAAAACACTAAACACTTGGTGTAGCATACACCTCTCCCAAGGAGGGTGTTTAGTCCTAGTGAAATCTATTCTTGAGGCCATTCTATTCTATTGGATGTTTCTCGCTTGGATCCCAAAAGGAATCCTTGATCGAATTAGACAGCACTACTATCATTTCATATGGTTAGGTGCTCAATAAAAGAAAGGTATGGCTCTAGTATCATGGAAAAAACTTACTATCCCAAAATGCCATGGAGGTTGGGGGCTAAAAAAATCGTTTCTATTTTCCAAAGCCCTCGTAGCCAAAAACATTTGGAGACTACTACGGGGACAATGTCTTTGTGTTCAAATGATTAAAGACAAGTGTCTTGCCCCCCTCTCCATTAAGGAATGGATTCAATAGCCATAAGCCACCTATATGGTACAAGGATTCTAGAATTCCAGTTGAAAAGGCCTAAATCTAAAATCCCATGAAAACTTGCATTAGCTTTCTTTTTTTGGAAGTGCTTCAAGAAAAGTGCCATGAAGGATTGCACTGCA
>ML799719.1:248859-261370 GCA_009831015.1 Picea engelmannii | reverse complement strand
AATAAGAATGATACACATAAATGACATAGGAGACCTATGCCTATATTAAGATAATTACATGATGCAAAATCCCATAGTTTGGTGGTCTTGACTAATGCCAATCCCATACCCCGATACATGATAGAATGCGGTGGAAATGCTACAAATTTCCCAAATAGGAACACCTGAAAACTTGACCCCCCAAAATGGGTACATGGGGAAACGCAATATATAAAAAATACAAAAAATATAGATATATAGTTTTTTTAATATATTTTATTTCAAGAAAATAAGAATGATACACATAAATGACATAGGAGACCCATGCCTATATTAAGATGATTACATGATGCAAAATCCCATAGTTTGGTGGTCTTGACTAATGCCAATCTCATACCCCCATACATGATAGATCCCAGTGGAAATGCTACAATCCTGCCAACCCTAAAATTCCGAAAACTGTTGATGAATTCTGAATGGAATATGAAATTCTACTTTCTCCATATGAAGTCCGATGAAGTTGGAACCACTCTCAAACATCTTGAAACAACTAATGGTAATGTTAAATTTTAAGTAAAAGTTGACACTCCTTTATCTTATCTTTTCATAAAGGAGAATGTTAACTTTTACTTTAAGAATTTAGTATAACCATTAATTACCAAGGTGACAAACTCCTCAAATCTCAATCCCCTATCTCTGTTTTGTCCTAAAAGATCATTGACACAGACAGGGCGATATTTTCGTATGGGTTCCACACCCCTCTCAAGCACTTCGGAAGACCCAAAAACTTCCAAAAAAGAACCCAAAACATCACTAGAAATGGCCAAAACACCTTGGAAATGCCACCAGCTGTACCATACGATGTTTCCAAATCGCCAGCAGCGTTTCCAAGGTGTTTTGTACCCATTTTGGCATTTCCAGACAATTCAGGTACTGGGACATGGCCAAATTAGACTTTTCCTACAACTTAGCAGCAAACTTTAAAAAATACAAAAACATTAATTTCTTTTAAATTTTTTAAACATCTAAAGCAACAACAACATCAAATAAACACATTTCCGTACAATATGGAAGAAAACTGAAATATAATATGCTTAAGATCATTGTCTAGTGATACATCACACATCTGTGTACTGAATCTTGCCCTGAGCTTTAACTCCTATGTCTCAAAATTACATTAAGAAATATAATAAATTGGAATCTTTGCTTAAGCGAATTTATCTCCCAAGATGGACTCCATAACTCATGTACAGGAATTTTCTGTTCGTTAACAACATTTTTGAATCATCTTCTTGACTCTTCATTGATGTCAGTGTTCAAGCTATAACCAAAACAAATTATGATTTTATCCTTCACATTTAACTGTTATTGATTCAAGATGATATTCCAGGTTTTTCACTTTCGGGGGCTGCTGCAGGTGTCAGGGGGGGGCATAAACCACCGCTGCAGGGGTCAGGGGGGGCATAAACCACCGTTGCAGGGCAGGTCAAGGGCAAAGCCCTTGTTTTTCTGTTGTAAATTCTAAGCCCATTTCACACAATTTCCACCAATTCCCAGTGGTATCAGTGAATCAATCCCCACTCCACAATACATACAGTAGTGGCGATGGCAACACTCAAATTCCCCTCCTCAACTCAATGGAAGACAGTGAATTTCTCCTTTGATCTCAATCTCCTGCTTTTGCTTTTCAAGATGAGTCAAAAAAAGCAAAAAATTGGATTTTATAGGCAGCCTGTTGTGGACCCAGCAATTTTTTCATTAAATCATAATTTTTTGAATAAATCACGATACATTCAAAGTTTGAAAAATCACAGTTTTTTCAGGCAATTGTATTGCCAAGCTGAACGAATCAAAATATATTGCAATGTCAACGATATATCACTGATATTTGCAATGGATTCTCTGTTGACCTCCCCAAAGGGCAGAAGCCCTATTGGCAGAAAACTTGCATTATGGACCCAAGGGGCAAGGATTTCAATAGTTCATGTATCCTTACTATAGCAGTAGAGTGTTGGCCAACCTATAAGGAATGCGTAAATATTACTCTTCACCGAAAACAAAAATAATTTCTCACATTATTGAGACATGTGATAAGCTAAGTAAGAAAGATACATGAAGTAATAATGACATTTTTTTATACTGATGTCACTAGAGATGTTCTAGAGCAAATTGCTGGCATGGTGACAAGAATTTCCTAATAGTCATTGCTTCATTCAAAGTAAATCACGTATCACACCAGGCTTGGTTCTCACATTGTTCACAGCCAGGTGTAACATCCATTGGCTCCAAACAGCATCAAAAAGTTATGCTTTTGGAATGACATAGAAGAATGCCTATACATACAACCCCATTCATATTAACAGTTGGACTCACTGACCCTCTGAACTTACTATTGAAAGGGCAACTAGCCATAAATAAACAATACATTATACTGAACGGTATGAACTAGCTTGATGAGATAGCAGCTGGACTAATAGGCATCCTTTATAGTTGTTAAGTTCCATAATACCCATTTGTTTCTTCCACATAATAACCATACTGTACAGCCTGTCCATATAAAAAATGGTTACTTACGGGAGCAACCGGATTGGCAGCTGAATACGGATATTTGCTACCATTCTTCTGTGTTAGTTTTGCTCGCCCTTTTGTGCTCCCTTTTGTATCGACTGATAACTCTCCAGATAGCCTTATTTTATGTTGCAAATCGAAAACAGAATCTCCCGTAACCTTTGCCTTTGTGTTCTTCTTAGAATCAACCTGCTTCAACTCCAACCTATACAAAGCACAGGCATCACAGTTATTCATTTCATACTCATAAAGATGCCATTCGAACTGACTTGATGGCTGAGGATCCATGTAATATGATCTCTTAAGCCCACCAAGATCCTTCATGACTTGCTTTCTTGATTCATGCCAACCACGACCACTATAATCTGGCAATGATCGTTGCTTTCTATTTCCGCTCTCAAAAGCCCTCCGTGGCTTATCAAAAAACAGCCACTCTCTAACAACTTCACCTTGAAGAACAAACAAGTCAAAGAGCTCTGCAAAAAAAAGACAAAAATACCTGTCAATGAAGAAACTATAAACCTTATGTGTCTAATCAGATTACCCTTATCAACAAATTTAGTTTCTCTAAAAACCAAAACCTCCTCTGAAACTTTAAAAAATCATGTTATTCGTGACTTTCAGAGTCCTTTTTCTTTGTATTTTTTCGTAAATGTGTAACTACATGCAACAGGTATGCATACTGCAATATGTGAATACCATACCAGGTGCATTCCAGGGTGATTTTGCCGTTGCAGCACCTTCACATTCAGGAATCCCAACAGCTTTTCCCCTAGTTTTAGCACCAAGAGCAGCAAAAAGAAGGCCATCCTTCAGGTCAATGCCTCCAGGTCGTAAAACAGGTCCCATGCCTGGTGGGCCTTCATTCAAAGCCACAATTCCATGAAAATCGCTACAATAGTCTTGGCACCAATGTGATCCTTGAGCAGGCCTAGGACAATCCCAAAGGGCACATTTGGGGCCTAAGAAAGCCTCGGGAGGCGGAGAAATTCCTGGGCATGGACCTTGAAATTTAGGTATAGTTTCTTCCTCAACCTCAGGATCAAAAGAGAGACATAGATTATGATTAAAATCCCGATTCATCTGGGCTGCTGCTTCCAAGCCTTCATCAATAGTCTGCAGTAATGGTTCGGCATGGATATTTTCAGACCTACTAGTCCCATCAATGGTTTGTACTTGTGTACTGGCATGGTTCGCATAGAAGTCCTAAAGACAACCAAAATGTACAGTTAGTCAGAATGATCTCAAATTATTACCAGCAACTGTACATTAAGATTGTGAAGAATCATTTGGCAACACCTTTCTCATTTCACCGGTAGGAATCACCTCCTGAAAACTAGTTGGATTAGCAGCTTCAACGGTATTTTCATTAAGGTGAGGCTTGGAGCTGTATGGTGCTGCAAGAACACTGGTTGCATCATCTTCCTCTTCATGAAGTTGCAACAACCGCCACATATCGGTAGACAAATCTGACGAACATAGGCTTGCTTCCTGTATAACAAACTCAAACATTAAGAATATTGAACTATTTGTTAAGGTTCCTTTTTTCTGTATCAATCTCAAGCAATATGAATACTGAAGAACTTATGAAGTTTGGTTTCTCAAAGAGCCAAAACAACTTATTCTATCGATATCCTGACATGTCAACTACTGCTATTCGTTGCAAATATTGGACTTCATCATTATACATCCAATAGAGATAGAAGAGGTCAACAGAACAAATAAATGATACAAGGAAAACATAATGGCACCTTCGTCTGATAACCATGAACCCAGGAAGCTTACAAACCTACTTCAATAGGATACAAAGGTAATTTAAAGAATTATTCTACAATATATTGACCCTTCTGTTGTTCTTGCTGAATGAAAATAAATAAGAATAAACAGAATTTGAAAAAGAGGTTAGAAAGTGACCAGCAGAGATGTATTGGGTGATGCCTCATGTAGTTCAGCTTTCCATTCCCTCAGCAATTGATGAACCTGCTCCTCCAAAACTACAGTATCACCGACTCGACTCTCTTTCCTGGCCTGCTGCAGATCAGTGAACATTCCCTGCAAGTCATCAACCCTGTTTTTGGCCTTAGTCTTGAATAGCTGGTGAGCTGATGATTTTGACATGCTCTTTGACCTTTTCCCCATCATCTGAAACGTATTCCTTTTATTGCAATCTAACTGATTATGATGCACAATCCTCAAAAGAATCTTACTGAATCGCTACTAGCACTCGACATTGTTCCTTCTGCAAGGTGTTTGATGATCGATTTGAGATCTCACAAAACTCTCAAAGATTGGTCTCGGCAAGTTTCTTAACAATATCTCTGGTGGAAATGAACTCTGATCCCAATGAATTGACTGGTCTAATTACCATGCAACCTTTGCTAAAATTGTTACAAGAACAAATTCATCTCTTCTTCAAAACAATTTGTCTATTGGAAGTTTGATCTTGGTCTGTCTTAAGGTAACTTTCCTAGCAGATGAACAATCTTCACAAAATTCTACACGAACTATCCGAGATGTCGGACACCAACTCTGCCCTCTGCTAAATGACTATTTTCTCAAAACAAAAACCACTCCATATATCTCACCACTTGATGCAAACTCTGCTACCCACTGACTCCTCTAATTCATAGAATTTGCAAAATGCTAGACTAATCGTCGATCTGAATTATCAACTATTCAATAGGTTATTCAAATCAATTGTCGATCTGAATTATCAACTATTCAATAGGTTACTCAAATCAATTGGTGCCCAAATCCTGTATTGCTCATTTCAAAACATTAAACCCCTTTTTTTGAATAACCATAATCTTTCACAAAGACCGAAATTATTGATAGGATGAAGGAACAATTGCGAAAGTTGTATTCATAACCCCAATAACTCAACAAGCAATCTCGGGAAGATCTTTAAAAACCACTGCTAATATACACTCTAATTTCTATAACAGTATAATCTCATTACCAGTTTCGAATCCAAGACTCCACAAGAGATTCAAACTGCTCTGGGACTCAATAAAAAACTAAATTCTGCTCCGGCCAACACTGTATCAGTCAGTCGCAGCAGAAACCCATAAAACACCCAATCCTACTCAAAACATTATCCTGCTATATCAAACCCCCAAAACACTCAATTTATGTTCATTCGTAACGACTGTTCGAGGGTTTGATAATGCAAATAAAAAACAAGGTTCGAATCCAAGGCACTTCCAACACAAATAAAAAACTTGAGCTTATGAAACCCCAAAACCCAGTTCAAGTAATAAATGAGATTTGAAAAACAAAACGCAGAACCTCATATTAGCGTCGTTCTGCTCCATTTGCCAAGCTTTTCTCTTCGCAAACATTCCATGATTCCCGTCTCTGACAATCCAAGAAGAAATTCAGAGTGGGAAAAAGGAAAGACGCCTTCAAATGATGAAAAATTGAACAATGGATCTCATACAAAATGCCCCGCACTTGCCGGTAAAAAATAGGCTCGCGGGAACCCACGGTCGAGGATTTGTTTATACGTATGAATTTAGGCGTGATCATACGTAAGAGAAGAGTGTATGGTGTATTTCATTTTCTTCTTACATTTATTTATTTTTTTCATTCTTTATGTCGGTGGAATCTTTTTCTTTCAAGGAATTTTACGGCCAATATTTACTTTTAAAATAATATTACTTTATTTTCTCAAGAGAAACTTATATTGATATTTTTAAAATAAATTAATTACACAGATTTGTGTCAGTTAAACACTCTTATAAATCGAAAAATTAAACTACGATTTCATTAAAAAAAACCTTTAAAATAATATTATTTATAATCAAAGAATATTGGGAAGAGAACGTTCTTCAAGACAAGATCAAAATAATGAAAACAAGTGGTCCATTTAGTAATCATAATGATCTAGGTGTACTCTTTTATATATATTTTTAATTTATCAATATGGAAAACACTATCTGGATTTGAGGGGTAGAATTTTTATATATTTTTTTAATTCATTAATATGATAAAAATATCAATTTTTGAAGTGTAGAATAGTTAGTAATGGAGTATATTGTTAAAACACTTTGTTATATAAAGTTATAATATTAAACTTTATAATAATAATAATCTATTTTTAAGGTCACGGTTAAAACACTCAACGATTTCACTGGTAAAGTCTACGAAGGTATACATACTCTATCCCCTCTAGATTTGAATCTGTAACCTCTTAAGAAGAAACACATGTTCTTAACCATTAGATATATATACCTTATATATTATAATAATATATACCTAAAATTATAATAATAACAACACTCAAGATAACAATTAAAAAAAAAAATGCAAAACACCATTCACCGTATAACAAACATTGAAAATCTTAATAAATCTTTACAATATATACTTTAGAAAAATAAATATCTTAAGCAAAGATAAACCACTTCGTAAAAATTCATTCAACATCGATAATTATTTAATTAAAATAATTAAAAAATAAATTAAAAAAATGTTGAGGAGGAATATTTGTTGTATATCGATAAGCCTTTTGGAGATACATACAAAGTCAAGATGAGAGTACGATATTCTCCATCCCACTCTGAAAAAAAAGCAAAAGGTGAAGGAACAAATTGCATGGATTTTTGGATCAAAGATACCAATTTTACCACACCAAGGAAACGAGAAGGGAGGGACCACCAAACATGCGGTCCACCTAACATGCTATGGAATCGTTGAGGACGTCTTGGGAAGTTTCTAAGAACTCTAGAGGTTTGAATGGATTTTTTGGGTTTAATTTATTTTTTATTTGAAAATATGTAAGGTGGGGATGAAAGAGAAAACGTTTGTTTTAACCTTATTTTTCTTATCTTTATTTTCTTTTCACATCCACCTTCATATAAGATAATATTGAATATCTTTATGAAAATTATTTATGGAGGTGTCGTGTAAAATGGAAAATAGAAAGACCATATGATATAGAGTGTAAAATTGTTAGAAAAGTCATTAAGGATGTGTTTTTAAAATCTCACAAGATAAATAAGTACAAAGTCCTAATTAAAAGGGAGAAAATATACCATATAAATAGAAAGTAAAAGAAATTTTTACAACTCTCTAAGCTAGCTAGATCCTAAGAAATCCTAAAGGCAATTTTGCTTTGTAAAACTAAAGAAAACACTAGAATTCCTACCTTAAAAATCTTTACAAATCCTTTGATGGTGTGGGTAGCATTCAAACCCTTTCTACAAAGGAAGAAGTTTTTTCTATAGTAGACATAGAGTTTAGGGTTAAGTGGCTCTCAAAAGGGAAAGCTAAGGACATTGAAGGCTACCAAACAAAAATCTTAAAAATTGGAGGGTTTATCCTCATCTCTCACATCCACAAGGTTACTCAATTTGGTAGTCAATTAGGGCTTCCCTAAACCTTGGACTTGAAGCCTCATTGTACCTATTTTTAAAAAAGGGGATAAAAAAAATCCTTTAATTATGGAACCATTATGATCAACCCCTTTTTTAGCCAAGTTATATGGAATTGTTTTGGAAAATAAGATTAGTGAATGGCTAGAAAGCCACGGAAAAATAGCTAAAGGTTAGCCAGATTTAAGAGCTATCATTCATCTATGGATTATATTGTTACACATAGGATCATTGTGAAGGAGTGTCACAATAATAAAACCAATCTCATGTGTTGTTTTGTTGAGTTTAGAAAAGTTTTGACATAGTACACATGACTAACCAATAGATTAGAAGAGTTAAAAGTTCCTTTCGAGTTGAGAGCTATTGTGATAAGCTTGTATGAGAACATTATTACCAAGTTTTGAGGGCTAGTTAGAAGAAAGTAATTGTAATATAGGAGTTAAGCAAGGTTGTCCCTTGTCCCTACCCTTTTTGGCATATACATTGACAAGTTGGAGGGTCGTTTGGAAGAAGCAAGTTGTGTTGGCCCGACTCTAGCTGGTATAGTCATCATCCTTTTTTTTTACATTGATGATATTGTTCTTATGACGAGGATTCCCTAACTAGAAATTCTCAAGGACTTCTGCTTTAGTACATGTATTAACAATTAACAGTTTGGAGGAAGTGACTTCATACAAATATCTCGGAATCGATCTTCATCATAAGCTTAATTGGATTGAGAAAATGATAAATGGAGGGTGGAAAGCTTATTATGGACTTGAAACAAATTGTAAATCACCAAACGTTTGGTTATGGGATAATAAGAAACTCCCCTTTAAGACTCTTGTCACTTTTGTTATCTTATATGGTTCTGAAGTTTGGGGCTACATCATCTCTAGATAATCATGGAGAAAGATAGAGCAAATCCAAAAGCATTTTATAATGTATAATCTCAAAATTAAAGGCAATACATCGTATCATATCCTCCTCATAGAAACGAGTCTTTCCCCCATTGAAAACACGGCTATGACTAGGTAGCTAATGTACAAGAATAAGATAAACAACATGGAAGACAAGAGGCTTCGCGAGATTACTTCAAACTCCAATGAAAACCACTTGTGGCTCAAGCGAGGTTGGCATAAAGATGCCAAGTCTTGGTTAAATCATTGGGAAATCAAGGAAGAGGACATTCTACAAAATAACTATAATATTAAAAATATTATTACATCTAAATTTAAGGAGAAATTGTGGTGCAATAAATAATTAGAGGATAAAAAGTCTACACTATAAGGAGGTAATCAACCCTAATTCAGAAGATCAAAAGTATCTCTCTATATTTGACTAACATAAAGAAGAAAATCATCATTGTTGAAATAAGAACAAACTCTCACGAGCTCCATAGTGAAACAAGGCATTGGACAATTCCTGAAACGTCGTGGGTTGAAGAAATTTGTCACTTTCGTGACACTAAGAGGGTTGAAGATGAAAAGCACTTTCTCTTGGAATGTCCTACATATGCCCACATTAAATCATAATTTCAAAATATTTGTAACAATATCGACCTTCCTCACCTTTTACTCATCAAAACTATAGTGATTTAAGAATGTTTCTCTTAAAGTTTTTCAAGCATAGAAATAAAATTTTAAAGCAAACCAAATAATTTTTTAACTTTCTTAAGGTTCAATAAACTAAAGTAAATCAAGTAATTCCTTACCTTTCTTAGGTTTAATAAACCAAATTTGATCTCAATGTATGTTAACCATCATCATAAAAATTAATAAAAAAAATTAGAAGCAACAAATAATAAAAAAAATTATGTAATGTTAAACATAAAACTTTATATAATAATAATCTATTTTTAAGGTCACTACTAAGCTAGAGACTAATTGATGTACATACCCTACCCCCTCTAGATTTGAAGATATGATTTTCAAGAAGGAAACACATATTCTTACCATTAAACCCACTCACCTTGTACTAAAAAAATTATTATTTTTTATTAGAATGGAATAGTAACATTACTTTGTTAAAAGTTAAATTTTGACCAATATTATTAAAAAATATTAATTAAAAAAAATTGAGAAATTTCTCACTTCGATGCCATTAAATCACAATCCAACATAGCCGCCCTTTCATAAAGCCAATTCACTTTTTCAAGGGTGGTGGTGTGAGAATAAAGTGCAATACATAGTGACGTGGCAACAAAGGCAAAATAAGTTTTTAATATATGAGTAGGAGTGGAATATTTTGGGTATGTGCATTCAACTTTAGCTTCAGAGGCACGATTTAGTTGAACGTGAACATGAGGATCTGATCTATCTATCAATATGACGACCGTTGATGACTCACCAGGAGGATGACATTATGTGTATGCTTGCAGCCTAATTGTAACACGTGACTAATAATTGCCTATCAGTGGAACTAGCGGTGAGTATAATGACACGTGTAATTAATTTATGTTTTTTCGGATAAAATTACCAGCTTAATGATATTTTGATTCTTCTTGATTAAGTAGAAAGGGGTATATGAGGTAATTAGATTGGGCCCATTACAATAATAAAGAAGAGTGGCCCACCTATGGTTAAGATAAGATTAATTATCATCTTTATAAAATAAAAGAAATCTGGAACCTGAAACTTGAAAAGGTAAATTTTGATGGAGGAATTATTCTCATGATAAAACCTTACTAAAGGCAAAGTTCTTTGAGGAGTTATGAGGAGCATCAAGAGTTGTTTTTGGTTCTTTCCCTTAACCAAAAGGTAGAGATTGTCATGGATCACACCAGGATGGATTGATGGATTATAGATTTTTTTTTATATTTTTTAAATAAAATTTGGATGGATGGATGGATTATAGATCTTTCTTTGATATTTTTTAAATAAAATTTGAAATCTTTCTTGGTATAACAAGAGTTTGAGTTTTATTGGGGAAAATTATATTTGTTTGGAATTTTAATCATGATAGATGTATACTTTATGAAGAGGTTTATGGAATTTTATGGAAGAAATATGTTTTCTATTTTGTTTTTTATAAGATATTTATTAATACATGGTAAATTATCTTTTTCTTATTTTGAAAATAGTATGAGAAAATATGATGAACTTATAATATTATAATTGTTTTTTGATTGAGTAGTAAGGAGATCTATTTTAAAATTAACTAAAATATGAATATCACTTCAACTATTATAAAATGTGTAAATGCATAAGTGATTATATTAGCTATCCAATTTCAACAAACAAACCATCATTAATTATTTTTTTTCTAATTATATCAACATTACTTTAAACTACACATCTTTCTTATATCAAAATGTATAACTAACTATCCGATTTCAACAACTTTAACAAACCACCATTAATGTTTTCTTTCTCATGTCAACATTACTTTAAACTAGACGTCTTCCTTATATCAAAATGTAAGACGTACCACTAATGAAACAAACTCTTTACATTATTATTGAAAGTCACTTAACAAAGTTCCACCTTGTTTGGTACCAATAATAAGGAGACTTAGGGAGAAGGGTTTTGGTATATGTAAAATGGTTTAATTGTTTCATTTATAATTATATTTTCTTAATTCATTTTGAAAGAAGATGAAAAGTTCCACTTTGTTTGGTATAATAATAAAGAGACATAGGGAGAAGGGTTTTGTTATATGTAAAAGGATTTAATTGTTTTATTTATAATCATATTTTCTTAATTCATTTTGAAAGAAGATGAAAGAATAAAAAGATAAAGTTATTTAACTTTTTTTAGTGTGCTTAACTTATTTGAATGTACAATTAAAAAAAGTAAATAATAATAATTTGAATTTTTTAATTTTATTATTTTTTTAAGAAAATAGGAAAACAAATTATTTTATTCTTCTTTTGGTTTGATGATATTAAAGATGGAGAGAAATGTTACTTATTCATTTTTTATTTTTATCATTCCTTTTCTAAAGAAGAAAATAGGTAAACAAATTATTTTATTCCACTTTTGGTTTGGTGATACATATAACATATGTTATATGTAACAAGGCTACATGGTAGCAAATACCTGCAAAAGTTTGAATACATGAAAACAATGCAAGAGAGTAATTCATAGTAAGAAATTAAAATGTTTTAAAAATAGTATAGATAATATATTGCTAATGGTATCTACAATTATATTCACATAGTAAGATATGAATCTAAAATGAAAATGTTATTTAAATAAATTTGTAGTAAAAATATGAAATTTGTAGATTATTCAAACTTTAAATTTAATTTTATTTTGATTTAAAATGAAGTTATAAATATTTATTTTGTCAATAGTAAGCTTTTTTTAATGAAACATTAAAAAAAAATTCTACTCGAGTGCATGGATTGCAGGACACAGTTATGTAACTTGCTAAGCCTAGCTTAGATTGACAGTATGTTTTTTAATAAAACATGAAACATTAATTTTTTTTTATTACTCTCGAGAGGGCGCAGTAAATGTACAATAAGACCTCAATTTTGTTTGCCAATAACATAACAAATAAATAAATATAAGTATTTAAAAAAATAATAAAATTTAATATTTAATCTAAAACTATAGAAAAACTCAACACATTTTTGGTAAACAAAAGAAAATAAATAATATTTT
>ML799719.1:209439-227300 GCA_009831015.1 Picea engelmannii | reverse complement strand
TTGAAACTTAGAATGTTTTCCCTTTGGTTCGTTTGCTTTGTCCCACTTCAACACTAATTTCCTACCTCAAAGTTTTTTTCTTTAGCCTTATGCTTATCAAACCATCGTTTCACTATCTGTTGATGAGCTAGGAATTTTGACCCAGCCTTTTCTCTTTGCTCTTCCAGCATGAGCAGAGTGTCAATCCTCTATTGCATGGCCGATGAGGGTTCCTCATTGGAATCTTGGGCCCATTGGAAGGATGGTAGATAAAGCCCGTTTGGCAGGATGGATTCTTGTTCGTAGACCAGAAAGTATGGGGAATTTCTGACAGCTTCCTTGGGCATGACTCTATCAGCCCATAGAGCATTATGGAGTTGGTTGTACCAATTTCTTTGGTTATCTGTAACCGTCTTCTTCAAAATTATTACCAGGTTCTTATTAGTTGACTCTGCCACATCATTTCCCTGAGGGTAGTAATTTGCAGAGTACTTGATCATGATCCCTTTGTCCAGAGCAAACTCTGTTAACAGGGTAGAAGAAAAGTAAGTTGCATTATCAAAGACCAGAACGGAGGGAACACCAAACCTTGTTATCAATTGTTGTTCTATAAATTGGATTACTACCTTCTCGTTTACATGAGTCAAAGGAATGACCTTTTCCCACTTTGTGAAATAGTTGGTGGCAGTAAGAATGTACTTGTGCATCTTTGAAGAGCTAGGAGTAATTTCTCCTATGATATCCAACCCCCACTGCTCAAAATGCTTGGAAACAGTCATGAGCTGAAGTGGGATTGTTGCTCTCTTCTCCTTTCTAGCACTTATTTGACAAGTCTTACAGTTCCTAGCGTGAGTATGAGCATCTTTAAACAAGGTGGGCCAATAATAGTCGGCTCTCAGAATCTTATGGGCAGTGGTGTTCCCTGCAAAGTGTCCTCTGGCGGGGCCATCGTGGAGTTCCCTCAGCACCTTGTCAGCGTCTTCTTGTTCGAGACATCTCAATAGTACCCCATCATAATTGATCCAGAAGAGCACCAAATTTATAAGGCGATATTGTGCAAATTTCAATCTCAGGGCTCTCCTTTCCCTAGGGTTGAGGTTCTCGGGACAAGCTTCGTGATGTAAAAGATAAGCTAAATCCTTGTACCAAGAGTCTTGTCTTGGGGAGATGTGTGCTACTTAGTTGCACCATATCGTCATTTTGTTTTCCCACCCAGGATCTTCATTTGCTTGATCCTGCGCTTCGACTGCGAGCTTGAACAAACCTTGCCCCTTTACTAGCTTGGCAAGTTTTATATCTAGATCAAATTCCTGGACCACTGCCATCCAGTTCCCTCTTCTTTAACCCATCTCTTATTGGGTAAATAGGGATCAGATCGCGGGGTGTGGCACAATCACCTAAGTGTGATTCTTGAGGATGTAAGACCTGAAATGCTTTACGGCCTTATAGACTGCGTAGGCCTGTTTGTCTATGGCAGGATAATTGAGCTCAGCTCCTCTAAGATTGGTACTCATAAATGACATTGGGGCTTCGTTGTTGTCATCATCCTTCTGAGTCAAAACCGCAGCTAGCAATTGGTCAAAGGCGAAAGTATAAAGCTTAAAGTCTCTATTAAAATCGAGACTTTGCAACACCGGGGCCCAAGATATGGCCGCTTTGATATTTTTGAAAGCATATTTTTGTTCATCATCCCACTTAAATTCAGCATCCTTGTGAATCATCCTTTGCAAGGGTTTGATAATTTCAGCGAAGTCGGGAGTGAATTTCCTCACAAAATTTATTTTCCTGAAAAAGGACTGCATAGCTTTCTTGTTATGGGCTAGTGGGAGTTGAGATAAGGCCTTAATCCTTTCATGTTCTATGCAGATCCCTGCTTGAGATATAATATTCCCTAACAACTTCCCTTCCTCGAAACCAAAGATAGTTTTCTTGGGGTTCAGAGATATACCGTATTTTCAACACCTTTCGAAAATCTGAGTTAAGTGTTGGATGTGTTCTTCTCTATTCTTCGAATACACTGTTACGTCATCTAAATATACTACCAAACACCTATTGATAAGTCCCCGAAAGGCAACACCCATGGCCCTTTGGAAGGTTGCTCCTGCGTTGATTAGCCCGAAGGGCATACGTTTATAAGCAAAGGTTCCCCATTTGGTTCGGAAAATGGTTTTCAGACGGTCTTCCTCTGAAACCAACACTTGGTTGTAGCCTGAGAAACTGTCTAGTAGAGAGAAGATCTTCAAGCCCGAAACGGTTTGCAAGAGTTTCTTCATCGGTGGGACTGGATAATTTTCCTTTTCTGAAGCTCTGTTGAGGTTCCGAAAATCTACGCAAAGTCAGATTTCCCCCGATTTTTTCCTTACCAGGACAAGGTTTGCCACCTAGGCAGAATTCCTAACTTGGAAAATTATCTTCGCATATAGAAGCTTCCTCAATTCATGATACATGAGGGGTTCCATGGATGGGTGATACTTTCCGAGATTTTGTTGGAAAGGTTTCATTTCTAGTTTCAACGGGATGGTGTGTTGAATAATACAGGTGTCGTACGTTTTCAAATCCTTATAGGACCACGCGAAAACATCATGGTATTGCCTGAATAATTTGAGGTAGGTTTTCCTCTCTCCCTTCGATATAGTTTTTCCGAGATTCACATTCTTCGGGGCCTCTGGAGTCCCGAGATTCACAGTTTCATGGAGGAGGCAGGAGCTACCAGTCTTCGCATTTTTGGGTCCTTTAAAACGATCCTTTAGATCAAACAAACTCTCTAGATTAGCTATCCCCTTTGGGATTGTGTGCGCCTTCAATTTTCTGACATCTTGTCCTCTTTGGGGTTTAGTTCCAGTTGTTTTCTCTTGGAACTCTTCATCGTCTATGGCTAGATCTTTGAAGTTATCTTGGTTGGTCAAGAAGTTTATGATTCGTCACCTTCAAAGACTTTCCTATTAGAAATTTTGTTCGGCACTGACGGCCTGTAGATCAACTCTACAGTGACTTCATAATATTCTAAAGGCGACAATCTGGAATCAATTGTGGCTAAGGAGTCAACAAGGATATTGTTTGCTCTAGGGATTGCAATGATATTGAAAGCCTCGAAGCGCTCTATTAGCCTATGCACCTCCTGCTGGTAGTTATTAAGATGAGGTGAGTTGGAGTGTATGGTATTTCTTATTTGTCTGATAGTGATTTCAGAGTCTCTGAAAACTTTCAGTTCCTTGACACCTAGGTCTATGGCTTTCTTTAGCCCCTGTGCTAGAGCTTCATACTCGGAAGTGTTATTGGTACATCTGAATTCTATCCTATAGGACAAGAAATGGCGTTTACCCTTCGGGTCGATGAGGATGCATCATGTTCCTGACCCTTCTTGTGATTTAGATCCATCAAAATAGAGGGTCCAAATTTGTGAATGACAATCGCTCCTTTCTCTCCCATCACCAGTGTTTTTTTCTCCGATCTTTTCTTTCACAAGTCCTAGTGTGGGGTTTTGATAGAAGAGAGAATCTCCTATCGGCATCGGGGATTCTTATTGAATTATTATTTCAGAGTTTTGAGTAAGCGGAACATTGGACAGGAGAGGAGCCAAATTTCCAAAGTGAGAATCACATAAATAGTTTCCCAATATGGGGAAATCGGTAGAGGCTGGTTCGTTTGGGGTTTCCAGATCAGTGACAGTATGCTTCATATATCTTTGCCTATCGATTCTGATCATGTTCTTGTAACCCTTCAGTGGTAGCCAAAGGTGTGCCCATTCTGTACCGAAATATTCGTTTAGATTTTCAGACCAATCTCGCCTTAACAATAGCCCATATGCCTCAGGGATATCCACCACAATGACGTCAATCACCTCTACGAAATTAGGATGTGTCGCTTCCTGATCATCACATATTTGAGTTCTCCCATGACCTTGACCTGGGTTTTGTCCAGTTGTATGACATGTTTATCACTTTTGAGAGGGACAACACCCAGTTTATTACAAACAACCAAGGGCATTACATTAGAGGACGCCCCAGAATCTACCAAACAATTGTGAAGATTCCTGTTAAAAACTTCGAACGTTAAAAGGAAAGGTGGTACAAAAGGCTTATCCTTCCTACCTTCTGAGTAGGTATTTATGGTTGGCTTGCTTGCCAAATATGTTGAGGATAGATCCTTCTTCTGACCGTTGTCTATAGTCGGGTCTTCTACCGAGCTCAGAGCTTGCAACAGGAAGCCTTTCTACCGAGGAATCCTACATATATCCATAACTAATATATTAGCCTTCAACTTTTTCAAATCTTCAACTACATTTTAATCCAGTTTGGGAAATTCCTTGGTATGGATGCTTATAGGATTTTCGGCTAGAGAGAAAGGTATTTTTAGGCGATCAAGAGTTAACTTACTTTGCGGGGCCCGGGCGACGTTAGTATTTTTCAAGCCGGGTTGACCTTTACTACGCATCTGTACTACCAAAACTTCCATGGGTTGTTCTTGAGACTCAAAAAAATCATCCGAAGACGCGATTACGTCAGGATCCCATATCAACATGGATGTGTCTCATGGTGGGTCAACTTCTTCCTGATCGACAACATTCATGGCCGAACTTCTTGACTGTTCGGTCAACAAGACTTCATCCAGAAAATGATTGGCCATTAAATTCGTGGTGTGGAACCATTGAAGGCATTCTCTTTCAGAGTGGTTCTCCTGGTGATAGGTGCAGACATTATCAGACGCAACATTCCCTAGGTCAATGTTTAGGTTGGCTGGGGGAGGTTCAATTGCTTTGAAAGGATGGTTTCTTTTAAAGAAAGGCTTATAGGGATTTTGGCCTTGGTTTCCTTCCCCTACGCTTATTTTCATGTCTATAATATCATTTGAAAGTTTCTTGACCATGCTCTTTAGATCTTCTATATCTCCATTACCATTGTCGGGAGTTTGTTCAGCCAGTTTCCCCGACGGTATAGTCAAAAGGAGTCCTCTCCTAGGAGGGGATTGGTTTTCTTTTCTCACTAGAGTGGCTTGGCCCTCTTTACATCCTTTCATCTGGAATTCTATCATCTTGGCCTCTTCAAAATTCTCTGCAAGGGTTTGCTTGGCGGCTCTTTAAACGAACATAGAAATAGAAGCCAGAAGTGCGTTGGCATAAACCTCAATTTGAAACTCTTGAGTGGGTTTCGTCGTGGGCTGAAACTTGTTTAAGATGGTCGTGAATATTTGATTGAAATATTTGGCCCTCTCTTTTGGGGTCATGGTGGCTGCGAACAACTCAGCCATCAGGGCTCTTGTAGTAGTTTCTTCCGCAAATTTGTCTAGAAAATCCTTTTGGAATTTAGTCCAGCTGGTTATAGATCCTACAGGAAAATAAAACTACCACGTGGAGGCCGAATTCTCAAACATGTAGGGAAAAAGTCTAGATACCACGTCCTCATGTTGAACGTTCATAAGCCTGATCACAAGTATGAATTTCTTGATATGATCTTCAGGCAAACCTGAAGTTTCAGGGTCGTACTTGGGACGCAGCTTTTCTGGGTGTCGAGGAAGATTGTGTACTCGTCCAAGGACGACCATGACGTCTCCGGCCAACCAAGGCTTGTTGTCTTGAAGTGGAACTTCTCTTTCCTCCTCACAACTGTTGTTCCCTTCCATATCTTCAGAGTCAGAGTCAAACTCTTCTTCTTCTGAAAATTCGTCAGGCTCGGGGATGTCGCCGGATGGCATCTCGGTTATTAGATCAAGAGGTTCTTGGATTTCGGTGATCGCAAAATCTATTAAGTCTTCGACAGAGTGTACGAAAACTTCATCGAGAGTTCTAACCACTGGTCTGCTTTGTTTTTTTCTCCGAGGGAGGGTGGGAGTTAAGGACAACGTGTCGATTTTTCAGGCGTAGGATCTGGTGATTCTCCTGAATTGATTCAATTCCTCGTGAGGGAGGGCATAAGGTATTTCAGGGTGAAAAGGTTCTTCCTTGGACCAGGGTGAGTTACCCGCTTTGGGAGTACTTAGTAAACGTGGGCTGTCTGTCGGGTGACTAGCCATGCATGTGGACCGTTACGAATCTGTAGGCTGTTCAAAATGCTATATAACTTACATATTCAACCATTCATTCTCGGGCCCTCCTTCTAGCGCCAATGTTGTTGATGCGTCTTAAATCCCTTGATTCAACAGTAGGAACCAAACTCGCCATCGAGGCCCAATTAAAATCTCTAGCATTTGAGATGGAATGGTTCTCCAGATCTTGTGATCCGACCTATTTATCGATGGGCTTTGTGTTTTCTTGTGAAGGCTCTCCCTTCAAGTAGGACTGTTCCTTTCTGTATTTTTATCTTGGGTAGGACTGGTTTGAGAGACGCAAGCTAGCATAATCCAACTTGACAAGTAACAGGATTGAATTTCAACTACTGGGAAGAGGCTGAGCTTGGGATAACCCACTGCTCAAACATGCAGACAGTGATTCTATACCAAAGGGCCTAGTAATAATACATTAACCAAATGGGCATCCAATTACTGCCTGAGAATCTAACTAACAGAAAGAAAAACACATATGTAACCAAGATCATGGCAAGCAAAATAATTCATCTACCATAACATTCATCACATAACAACACAACGATTTATCTTCATCATTAAAGCAAAGAACATCAAAACATTGCACCAGATAACTTGACAACATAATTGATTGCTCTTACTCATTTACCACATCATTCTTGGAACAGGATAGGAAGTAATTCTTCTCCAAACTCCAATCACATACATCTGATGAAAATAACTTATCTTTGGTCCAGAAGGACTTCTCAATTCATAGCAGTCTCAAAATAATTATCAACAACCAAAAGGAAAGAGTTCTTACAACCACCATCGACCCCTGGTTAATCGGTCGATGTCTCTATTTATAATATAAAATTCAACTGTAATTAACGGCTAAATACAATTCAGGTCAAACAAAAATTGCCACATGGCATGATCATCCAACTATTTCTTTTAACAGTCCACCCGAGATGTCTCTTGAAAAGGGTGACTTCTTTCATATTCAGACCAGCTGATAAACTGATCTTCACAGGTTTGAGCCCATGGGAACCTGTGTTGTTCCATAGGGAGAGCATATACTCTTCTGATATCCACTACATGCGTCCGGTACTTTACCAAACTAGAGTTCAGTTGTTGCAACATGGCTCGAGCTCTAATCGAGTGTCCCGTAAATTGTTGCACTTCCTCTGGCTTTGCATCAGTGACGTTTGCGCACTCTTCGGCCCAAATCGAGTCTTGTATGGAGTGCGTCTTGAACACATCGCTCAAGTTAGTGAATTCATTAGGGGTGCCGAATTCGGGGAGACAGACATATTTCATCACTTTATTAATTTTACCAACCCGTCGAGAATATGTCATCACCAACTTGAGATAATTCCACCTCAGCCCTCAAATTCAGCTCGGAACAGTGGTCACTTAAACACGTTGACTTGTTGGTGGTCCCACATGACACCCAATCTTGCGAAAGGTGTCAAATTGCCATACATTATCGAATCGAGGAAAATGAGGTACCGTCGAAAAGGTATGGGCAAGTACTTCGGAAAGGTGACAATTGATATTTGTGTTGGGGTCATTAATGACTATCTTAGCTATTATGAAACCCTGCCATGCGAGCTGGTGGGGCCTCATTTTCCCAAAATAATTGATCACCTTCTGACAGCTCTAATCGAGCCATCTGAGGTCGGAATGAGGCAAATGAGAAGTCGTTGGAAAAATATCTGAGTCTATTAAAACGTGGAATCTCTGAATCTCTGATTTAAAACTCTTTACCCACCAATTTTAAACTCCGAAGCACTACAACCAATTTGGTATCTGAAAGTGGTCATGAACTTGCGAAAGCTCGTTCTTACCAACCGGGGGTCGAAACCAAGCACATGATATACCGTTGGAAAGGTCTCACACTGCCCCATGTCTGGGTTTGATTTTCCTTTTGATACCATAATCTAAACACAATCAGACCAGGAAGTCACAACTATTGGTTTTGGCCATTCAGGTGAGATTGACTTTGCGTCCCTCGTATGGGGTCATACGGACTCGGAATCAGGCTCATGATAGCCCGTTGGAAAGCTTGTCATGATGCATACCACATGGAATCTTTGTATTCCCTAAATCATGACCAAATTTCATATTATTATTTGCATAAGGACCTCATCCCCAAGGGACCCACCTAGTGATGGGCAAAGGGGAACAACGTTAAAATTCTTGTAAAGTGTGTGTTTAACTCATGAAACCTGAACTGAACAACCTTGACATGAGGAAGAAATGTCATGGGAAGGTCCACTACTCCCTAAAGGAAACCAATTAATACTCTTTCAAGGGAAAATACCATAGTAACTATGACTGTCGCCACTGTCTTTGACTAGAACCATAACACCAAGGGGCGTTTATGGAGAAGTAATTGTGTAAAACACCATGTTGAGCCCAGAGCAGATTTTTGGGTCAACATTCTTAGCGCCAGAGGGGAAATTCCTTCCAAATCATGTCGAACAATGGGATCACTCACGTGACATGCAGGAATACTCGGTGGAAATTTATACTTTCAAAGTGACCGATGTGGGTGAGGGGGGAATTCAATTGTAGTATAAGGGCTATTTTTCACATTAGGGATAACTGAAGAATGAAAGTGGTGCAGTAAAGATATACAATAGAATTTATACTGAGATTCACATAAGATAGAAGAATGGGAATAATGACCCGGGTTTTGTTGAGCAATGTGGCCCAAGTGACACAGGTCCCTCACCCGGATTATGGCTTAACTCCGAGAATCGAGGTTGAAGGTGAATCTTGGCTCAACACAAATTCTCATGCATACCTTTGATTCTCGACACACAAACAAGAAAACGGGAATGTTTTGAAATTAGCGACCCACCGGAGGAAAACTAACAAGCAAACCAGTCAAACAAGGGAATAAAGAAATATAAAAAACCTGTGGTAGTAGGTGCTGAAATATCAAGTGCTCAGAAGTGATGGAACTTTGTAGGAAAATGACCATTGATTCGAGAATTCAGATTGTAAGTGGTCAGGTAAAGTGCGGTTGCAATCACATAGCTATGTAAGCCATCATGCCATCATGGTTTTCAGCTTCACTAGAGAATGATATGCTACCTCCTTAGACTTTCCCTGCTGACTTTGATGAAATAACAACCAGGTTTACTCCCATTTAAGATGACTTTAAGACAGAGTTTCCCAAAATGCCAAGTATGATAAAAGGGATTCTAGGAGTTCGATCTTTTCAAGCAACCACGTAACAATAATGACAATATCCTTTGTATTGAACACCAGACAAACCAAAAAGAAGGCAACCTACGATGTTAAAATCAAAAAGACAAAAACCCAAGGGAAAAATCAAAGAGGGGATTATATTCCAAAATCAGAATAAAACAAGAGAAAGACTCAATAGTTGAAACCAAGCAGGAAAAAAGGGCTCAAGACCGAAACCAAGGGGAAAAACGGCTCAAGGTTGAAACCAAGGGAAAATATACAAGAATGAAAAGGTAACAACAAATACATACAAGAAAGAGAATCAATAACATTGAATAGATACAAATGAAAAAAAGAACAAATGGTGACTCATGAACAAGATGATGAGGCCTCTCAGGAGTAAAAGAACTTTAGGTGATGACCATTCATGGGCAATTGAAGTGGTTCTCCATCCAAGGTTTTTAATCTGGAAGCATTTGTCCCTAAGACCTCGTAGATTGTGTAAGGACCCAACCATAACGAATCAAACTTGCGATGTTTGGATGGGGCCTCATGTGCTTTGTCCCATAGTAAGACATCATCTCCTACTTTGTAATTTACCATTGTGGATATTTTATCGAAGGAACATTTAACAATGTCTTGCTTCTTTTGGAGGTGTTGGAATGCATCTTTTATTACCTCTTCTAGTTCGATGAGTGTGTCTAAATGATATTGTAACGGTTGGAAATCATCCTCTGCCTCAACAATAGCCAACCTCAAGGCTGGGATTTGTAAGTGAACAGGCAGGACAATGGGAGTTCCATACACCAGAGTGTAAGGACTTTGACTTGTTGATGTCTTAGGAGTTATATGATCAGCCCCTAAAGCAAAGTTTAACTTTGTGTGCCAATCACGCTTGTTATCCTTGACTGTCCTCTTAAGGATCCGAATCAGATTTTTATTCGTTGATTCGGCCAAACCATTACCTTGGGGGTAATAGGTGGAAGATCGAAAAATTTGGATGCCATATGTAACACTAAGGTGTAGCATGACATCATACATGAAAGCTGATCCATTATCAGTTAATATCTCAGCAGGGGTTCCAAAACGGAATAAAATGTTACGTTCAACGAATTATACCACTTGTTGACTCGTAACGTTCCTAAGAGTTATTGCTTCAACCCACTTTGTAAAGTAGTCTGTGGTTGTTAAGATGAATACATGACCAGCACTGGAAGGCGGTGAAATCAACCTAATAAAGTCCATGCCCCATATTGCGAAAGGGACTTGTACTTCAATAGGCCTAAGGGGAAAGGTAGCTAACTTTTGCTTCCCAGTGAAGTGTTGGCAAGCTTCGCATTTCCGAACAAGTAAATGGGCATCTTTGTGGAGTGAAGGCCAAAAGTAACCTGCATGTAAAACTTTTGTTGCAGTGGTTTTGGCTGAAAAGTGACCTCCACAAACCCCGGAATGGCATTGTTCAAGTGCCATTTGGGCTTGATCGGGAGTCAAGCATCATGACAAAATCCCATCAAGGTTTCTTCGGTAAAGGACTTGGCCTTGTAAAACATACCATACAACTTGTAAACTAAGTGTTTGTTTGGCTTTACTATCCATGTATGGTGGGCACACACCACTGATCAGGAAATATACGATAGGTCTGTACCATGGTTGTGAGGCTAACTCAATTTCGTTAACCAATTCTTCGAAAGAAATCAAGTCATATACTTGAGGTGGTTCGAATATGACCGAGGGATGGGATTGGGTTAGCAATCCAGCCAGCCCTGTCCCCCTAATGGTTTTTTTTGGTTTAATTTCCAAGTCATACTCTTGCATGTGCATGATCCATTTGGACCACTTACTATGCAATTCGGTTTGATTCAAAGCAGTGACTAAGAGAGAGGTAGGCACAAAAACCTGAACTTTATGGCCTTGGATGTAATGTCGAAATTGTTCCAAGGCTTTATACAAAGAGTAACCATGTTTCTCCAGTGTGGAATAGTTCAATTGGCGTGGCTTCAAATTTTGGCTCATGAAGGCGATTGGCCTAAGATTTTCCTCATGATATTTTTACAACAAGATTGCAGAAATTGTCTCCTCTGATGAATTAGTGTACATGACAAAGTCTTTAGAGGGATCAAGACTGACTAACAGAGGGGAAAAAGCAATGTCTTTCTTAACAGATTCAAAAGCCTGACAGGTAGGGGGGTCCCATTTAAACCGAATGTCTTTCTTCATAAGTTGATTTAGAGGTTTAACTACTTGAGAAAAATCAGGAATGAAGCATCTCAGGAAGTTTATCTTTCCAAAGAAAGATTGCATTTCCTTTTTATTGGTAGGTAAGGGCAGTTTTTTAATTGCTACCACTCTCCCAGGATCAACTTTGACACCTTCTCGAGAGATTATGTGACCCAAAATTTTTCCCTCCATAACACCGAAAATGGTCTTCTTAGGATTTAAAGATATGCCAAACCTACGACATCTAAGGAGGACCTGCCTAAGGTGATCAAAATGACTACTTCGTTCTTTGGAAAAGACCGTGAGGTCGTCGAAGTAAACAACAATGATCTTACCCAATAATCCTTTGAAAGAAATGGTCGTGGCATGTTGAAATGTGTTCCCAACATTAATCAATGTAAAAGGCATCTTGTTATATGCATACATGCCCCAACGAGTGGTGAAGGTGGTTTTATGACTATCAGAAGGATTGAGGGCTATCTGATTGTAACCTAAGAAACCATCTAAAAGGGACATCATTTGAGACCCAGAGACTTGTTGGAGAATCTCTTCCATAGGTGGGACGGGGTAGTTGTCTTTTAGGGACAATCAATTCAAATGTTGGAAGTCGACACACAAACGAATATCGCCAGTTTTCTTTCTAACGGTAACCAAATTAGATACCCATTGTGAGTAATGGACATGGTAAATGACCTTGGATGCTTCTATCTTGTCCAATTCATCTTTAATTGTTTGTTCCAAAGTAGGGTTGTTTTTTCTTTGTCTCTTCCTGTAAGGTTTTAAATAAGGGATTATGGGTATGGCATGGACTATCTCCTACATATCGAAAACCTTGAGGTCTTGATAGGACCAAGCAAAAACATCCTTGAACTCTGTCAAGAGTTCTGTGAATTGAGCGATCTCAGAAGGGGAACACTGTGCACCTATATAGACCAGTTTTGGATCTTTCTCAGTTCCTGTGTTAATAGGTATGGCTTATCGCACCTTCCTAATAGATTCACTATCAATACTAGGTACAAAATTAGTGGCATCATTGGAATCAAACATGGATTCCAATACTGGCAAAACAGGGGGGATCTTATTTTTCTTCAATTGGATTATGTTCCTAGTTTCCTCTTCCAACTCATGGTTGATATGTAAATCTTCAAATTCCTCCTTGTTTTGAAGGAATCTACAAATTTGTTCGTTAGTATCAAAAACTTTCCAAGAGTCGACATTATCAGGTAACACAGGTCTATGTAAAATTTGGACTTTTATATCTTTGATAGACCTTACGAAATCTGAAGTGAAACAATAACCAACCAAGGCCAAAGTAGCAGCTACGTGGTTTGCGGCCCTAGGCATGGCTTGAATGTTGAAAGATAAGAACTTCTCAATAAGTTCCTTAGCCCTTCTATGGTATTGTTTGATGCGTGGGTTGTGAACTTCATATTTACCTCTAATTTGATTCACAACCAATTCAGAATCCCCACTCACCAACAAATGGTGTATTCCTAAGCCTAAGGCCTTTTGGAGGCCTTGAACTAAGGCTTCATATTCAACCATATTATTAGTGTTAGGGAATTGTAACCGAAAAGAGAAAGGGATTGTGTTCCCCTTGGAATCACACAAAATTACCCCAACCCCAAATCCATTCTTGGATTTAGCACCGTCAAAATCCATAATCCACACCATTTATTCCAACTTAGAAGGAGGGACATGTGCATCTTCCTCAGATAACACTATATATGTACCCATACTTGTATCTTGAAAAGACACATGTTTCGTATTATAGGAAGCAGGTACAACCTGCTCTCGGTACTTGGTTCCCTCCTAGTGACGACTTCAACACCCTTATGAGGAAAGGTGAAGTGGGTCCCCTCCATGAAGTAACGACCCTTTTTTACTTTGGTGGACCATTCCCTCCCTAAAAGCATGCCATATGCTTCAGGTATATCTGCTACGATCACATTTATGAGCATGCTCACCTCTGGAGCTTGGTCGTAAGTAATGGGTAAGTCTTTAATGTAACTGATGGTTTCTACAGTCCTAGAATCCAAAGCTAACAGGTCTTTACATGGGCATGTGCATTCAAGAACCAATCTTCTCATGACTCGAAGAGGCAGGACATTGTGCCTCGCTCCTATGTCAGCGACACAGTTATGGAGCACAAAATAAAAAATCAAAACTAAGATATAGAAAGGAGGAACCCCAGGGTATAAATCAATAACATCATATTCTTCCCTAGGTTGAGAAGTGGACTCTTTGGAAAGAGGAAGACTTTGTTCTGTTCATGGAGTAAGGGGTGCTTGTAGAACACGTGAAAGGTTTTCAAACTGAGCGAGTTTTCTAAGAGCATCTAATAATGTCATGTGGGTGGGACCCTTTGCTAGATATTCAACGACATTGTAAGGTATTAGTGTTGGGAAGCAGGGTGGTGGATTATTAGGCAAGTTTACCTTATTTGGGGTCCAGGGAACCCTGTTCCTTGTAGGGGAAGGTAATCTACCACTCGCAGAAAGTTTTCCCTTTTCATTGTCCTTGGGATCGCTTTTGGCCTCTTCCACCCATTGTGGAGTGTTTTAGGGGCTTGACTCCTAATTTCTACAGCAAAGCTTCCGAAAGCAAGAGGATCGTCATTGCAATGAATAGAGTCTTCCATGTTAACTTGGGTGTTTTGGGAAGTGGAAGCAAGATTGTTTTTTTACTGGAGGTAGAGGTTCTTTTCCGTTTTTAGATAATTCCATGTGACGTGTATACGAGTAACAATACTCAGGGTCATGGAAGTCTTGGAAAAAGTAATACCAATCCACTTCAGCAACATGTTGCCTAGGAGGAGGAGCAGGAGGGAAAGGAGGTATTGGCCTCGAAATAACATAAAACTACATGTCATTCACCTTTCGATTAAGGGGAATTATTTGGTTGTTCATGTTCATTAACAACTTGAGTGTTTCCGAACTCTCCCTTTCTTCAATCCTTGAAGTTTTAGCAGGTGTAGGTTCTTACCGAGGACCCTCATTTTGAGGTACATAATTCCTAGGTCTCCCATTAAAACAAGGTTGCACTAAAGGTGAGGGAATCATACCAGATTCCTCCATGTTTCTTTCAATTTCCAGGGCGCTAGTCTTGGCCACATCTAAAGTTTGTGTTGATTTATCTTTCAATATATAATTTACATTCGGATTCATAGAGGTTATGTAATAATGGAACAAATTGTTCCCGGATGGTTGGGAAGTGGTTGGGATCCTATTCAAGGTCGAGGTAAAGTTTTGATTTAAATTCCATATTTTCTCACCCTCATGGATGGAGATGGTTGTGAAATCCCTGAGCAGGGAAGCCACATCATCCGCCCCTTGGAAATGTTTCTTGAATTCTTGGATCATAGTGTCCCAATATGGGATACTATCATTTGGAAGAAAGTGATACCATCTCACTGCTTCCCCGTCAAAGGTTCTTACAAAAAGTCTAATGATGACATCATGAATTGTTATGTCCATAAGCGCTAATGCATCATAGAATTTTTGTATATGTTCTTCGACACTCAATGTACCAGTGCCACTAAAATTAGGAAGCTTGTTTGGGGCATCCGCAGGTATGCCATGAAGAGGTTTGGCCAACCTCAAAGGAGTCCTGGGTTGCCACGACATTGCCATCGGAACAACTATGGGATGAACAACAACAGTTGTTGAAACGATGGGAGAAACAACCAGAGGATTAGTAACTGTTGCTGGATTAACCAAATTTTTCTTTAGTAAGGGGCTTTGAATAGGAGAAGAGGAAGAGGGTGACTCAGTCCACACTGCAGAGGTAATGAGTTTCCCTGGTTTCCCAGGTGTATGTGTCTCACTACTTGTTTTCTTTCACGAACTTTGACTTCTTGTAACCTTGCGGGACACTGTTTCCCTATTCTTAGGATACTTCCGCCCTGCCAGCTTGCAAGGGGCCAAGTAAGTACTTTGAGTACAAGGGGTGTATCACCAACAACCCTACTCTTTCTAACACAATGTAAATTAACCCAACTAAAAACAAAGCTCTATTTTTGTTCTTCTCGAAGTGGAAGGTAAGGTATGACAGACTTATAACTTCTCACGTGAGTTCGAACAAGTAAAATTGAAGACCGACAAGGTAAAAGGAAAGGAAAACTTGATGGTATTTATGACTCCCAGGTGCAATGGAAATTGCAAGGAAACTGAACTATAAAAAGTACCAAAGAAAATTCCAAATGGCCACTGAAAGACCTTGCCAATGGTTTGTCAATAAGTAGGAAAAGGACCACAAGTAATTTGGGTCCAATGATTAGTACAAGCTTGGGATACAATCAAATATAAAGAGGTTTGCAAGGTCCCTAGTGGAGTTGCCAGAAAAAGGCGGGTGTTATAAGAACAATCTATCCATTGTGACAGATCCGACCTATCTGGCTATGAAGCCGGTTACAACCTCTTTGATAGCTCGACACGAGGCAAAGACTATCTGCACCTCAGGTGACCCTTTGCCTGAGGTGGTATGAAGGGTAAAAAGAAAGGTGAAAGACTTACAAGAAGTCTTTCTCAGGACCACCCACACTGGGTGTTGCACTTCCTTAATTTCCTAGATGGCCAAAATGGCCTGGGGGATGAAAGTTATGGACAATGGGATGAAAATGAGCTCGCTGATTTTTAGGACAGTGAACTAAATAAAGTGAACAATGACTTGTTCACTTCCTTAAAGCATTGGAAAATGTCCCAGAATGGGTCCCCGGGATAAACCGGTGTCCTAGGTAATTAACCAATGAATGCATTGAGTAAAAGGGTGTGAAACAAGGGTGAAAATGGAGCTTAAAAGCTACATTCAAGTACTTTTAAATGGATATAAATTGAGAAAAACAAGTTGTTCGAATCTTTCAAGACAGGGAAACAAGCTCAGAATGGCTTGATACCCCCCGGGGTGACCCGGGAAGTGATCCCGGAAGGTGGTTAAATCAAAAGTGGGCTGTAAAAGTGGATGAACAACCTTGTTACAAGATATTATAGATATGATATAAGGGAAAGTATTCACAACTTCAATTTTGGTTTGTGAGTGAAAAGGTGGACTGACGAAAGGTTGACTTTAAAAGTATTTTATTGGTCAATTTTTAGTTTTTATCACATGCCTTGGCCACCACACTATTTGGAAGGTTATCTCGATCAGGAAAACACATCTTGGAACTGTACCAACCAATATAATAAGAGTAGTCCTAGCAGACCACGATGTTTAGGTTGAAGAGTGCCCCATGCAGTTCAAGGAAGCAGGGATTAGCCACTTCTCGTCACTAGCGCTTTCGGGCTCTTAAAGCAGCTTGGATGGAAGAAGGATACCTGTGAAAAGGAAGAGGCTCAGAACTCCCCTAAAGAGGGTTTTTGCTGAGCTTACCCAAGAAGAGTAGTAGTCCAACCGAGCTAACCTAATCAACTCCTTGACCATGTGGTACTAAGGAAAGACCACTCGACTTGTACTAACTAGACAACTTCCGAGAGGCTCCTAATGAAGATTCCCTGGCTTTGATTCTTAATATCCTACAAAATTGAAATTGTATAAAATGAAATACCAGGCCATCCACGTGGTGAGGTCACGTCTTGCTTTCACAAGCGTGCCTCTTGGTTACTGAATTTGAAATCTATTTAAAACTATATACATAAAACAAGTAAATAGATAGGTGACATATATGTCACGGCTAGATAATATGTATATGTAAATATATAAATAATATAAGTTTTTTTTTTCAGTGTATGGGGAAGACCCCTTAATTGTTTTCAAGTTCTTTTTGCGGCGTTTTTCATGTATTTAGCTTGTTGATTTTGCATGGGTCCTTTAGGGGCAGCCACCTGTAGATTAATGAGCGAAAAGTGATACAATGAAAATATAGCAAGATTAGATAATTACAAAATGAAAATTACACCATTCAACCCAAAGGAGTGGGCTGAGACTCTTTGCGAGCGGCAAAGCTGCCATGTGCATGAAAGTCCCAACTAACTCCTTGTATGGGGATTGGAAATTTAGTGTTTGAAATATAAAAAAAAGTGATGATTACCTACGCAAGTATGAATCAGATTTTTAACATGAATTCACTGTTAATGTTTATGCCATTATTATAGTTCTTTTCATTTCAATAGATAAGAGCATCATAAGAACAAGATCACTGAGAAATACACATTCACAAGAGACACAACCTTTATCCTGGGAAACCCTCTAGGGGAAGAAAACCCAGCAAAAACTTCCTTATCATAAATTACTAATGCAATGTTCAAGAGATAACTCAAACCAATACAAATAGTCCTCTCCAAAAGATGTGCCACTCTTCTCCCTCTCTCCTTTGCCGGTAACAAATCAGAACTTGTCTCTCAAACTGAGCAAGTGAGTTGTGTTCAAATGAGGCGCTAGCATCCTTTATTTATACAAGTTCTGGCATGTGTGAAGTGTCTCTTCACTGGCAGGGCCGACTTCTTAATCTGGGTGGGTAAACCCACCTTTAT
>ML799719.1:175252-195958 GCA_009831015.1 Picea engelmannii | reverse complement strand
GTCCAAGGCATAGGCTTTGAAACTTAGAATGTTTTCCCTTTGGTTCGTTTGCTTTGTCCCACTTCAACACTAATTTCCTACCTCAAAGTTTTTTTCTTTAGCCTTATGCTTATCAAACCATCGTTTCACTATCTGTTGATGAGCTAGGAATTTTGACCCAGCCTTTTCTCTTTGCTCTTCCAGCATGAGCAGAGTGTCAATCCTCTATTGCATGGCCGATGAGGGTTCCTCATTGGAATCTTGGGCCCATTGGAAGGATGGTAGATAAAGCCCGTTTGGCAGGATGGATTCTTGTTCGTAGACCAGAAAGTATGGGGAATTTCTGACAGCTTCCTTGGGCATGACTCTATCAGCCCATAGAGCATTATGGAGTTGGTTGTACCAATTTCTTTGGTTATCTGTAACCGTCTTCTTCAAAATTATTACCAGGTTCTTATTAGTTGACTCTGCCACATCATTTCCCTGAGGGTAGTAATTTGCAGAGTACTTGATCATGATCCCTTTGTCCAGAGCAAACTCTGTTAACAGGGTAGAAGAAAAGTAAGTTGCATTATCAAAGACCAGAACGGAGGGAACACCAAACCTTGTTATCAATTGTTGTTCTATAAATTGGATTACTACCTTCTCGTTTACATGAGTCAAAGGAATGACCTTTTCCCACTTTGTGAAATAGTTGGTGGCAGTAAGAATGTACTTGTGCATCTTTGAAGAGCTAGGAGTAATTTCTCCTATGATATCCAACCCCCACTGCTCAAAATGCTTGGAAACAGTCATGAGCTGAAGTGGGATTGTTGCTCTCTTCTCCTTTCTAGCACTTATTTGACAAGTCTTACAGTTCCTAGCGTGAGTATGAGCATCTTTAAACAAGGTGGGCCAATAATAGTCGGCTCTCAGAATCTTATGGGCAGTGGTGTTCCCTGCAAAGTGTCCTCTGGCGGGGCCATCGTGGAGTTCCCTCAGCACCTTGTCAGCGTCTTCTTGTTCGAGACATCTCAATAGTACCCCATCATAATTGATCCAGAAGAGCACCAAATTTATAAGGCGATATTGTGCAAATTTCAATCTCAGGGCTCTCCTTTCCCTAGGGTTGAGGTTCTCGGGACAAGCTTCGTGATGTAAAAGATAAGCTAAATCCTTGTACCAAGAGTCTTGTCTTGGGGAGATGTGTGCTACTTAGTTGCACCATATCGTCATTTTGTTTTCCCACCCAGGATCTTCATTTGCTTGATCCTGCGCTTCGACTGCGAGCTTGAACAAACCTTGCCCCTTTACTAGCTTGGCAAGTTTTATATCTAGATCAAATTCCTGGACCACTGCCATCCAGTTCCCTCTTCTTTAACCCATCTCTTATTGGGTAAATAGGGATCAGATCGCGGGGTGTGGCACAATCACCTAAGTGTGATTCTTGAGGATGTAAGACCTGAAATGCTTTACGGCCTTATAGACTGCGTAGGCCTGTTTGTCTATGGCAGGATAATTGAGCTCAGCTCCTCTAAGATTGGTACTCATAAATGACATTGGGGCTTCGTTGTTGTCATCATCCTTCTGAGTCAAAACCGCAGCTAGCAATTGGTCAAAGGCGAAAGTATAAAGCTTAAAGTCTCTATTAAAATCGAGACTTTGCAACACCGGGGCCCAAGATATGGCCGCTTTGATATTTTTGAAAGCATATTTTTGTTCATCATCCCACTTAAATTCAGCATCCTTGTGAATCATCCTTTGCAAGGGTTTGATAATTTCAGCGAAGTCGGGAGTGAATTTCCTCACAAAATTTATTTTCCTGAAAAAGGACTGCATAGCTTTCTTGTTATGGGCTAGTGGGAGTTGAGATAAGGCCTTAATCCTTTCATGTTCTATGCAGATCCCTGCTTGAGATATAATATTCCCTAACAACTTCCCTTCCTCGAAACCAAAGATAGTTTTCTTGGGGTTCAGAGATATACCGTATTTTCAACACCTTTCGAAAATCTGAGTTAAGTGTTGGATGTGTTCTTCTCTATTCTTCGAATACACTGTTACGTCATCTAAATATACTACCAAACACCTATTGATAAGTCCCCGAAAGGCAACACCCATGGCCCTTTGGAAGGTTGCTCCTGCGTTGATTAGCCCGAAGGGCATACGTTTATAAGCAAAGGTTCCCCATTTGGTTCGGAAAATGGTTTTCAGACGGTCTTCCTCTGAAACCAACACTTGGTTGTAGCCTGAGAAACTGTCTAGTAGAGAGAAGATCTTCAAGCCCGAAACGGTTTGCAAGAGTTTCTTCATCGGTGGGACTGGATAATTTTCCTTTTCTGAAGCTCTGTTGAGGTTCCGAAAATCTACGCAAAGTCAGATTTCCCCCGATTTTTTCCTTACCAGGACAAGGTTTGCCACCTAGGCAGAATTCCTAACTTGGAAAATTATCTTCGCATATAGAAGCTTCCTCAATTCATGATACATGAGGGGTTCCATGGATGGGTGATACTTTCCGAGATTTTGTTGGAAAGGTTTCATTTCTAGTTTCAACGGGATGGTGTGTTGAATAATACAGGTGTCGTACGTTTTCAAATCCTTATAGGACCACGCGAAAACATCATGGTATTGCCTGAATAATTTGAGGTAGGTTTTCCTCTCTCCCTTCGATATAGTTTTTCCGAGATTCACATTCTTCGGGGCCTCTGGAGTCCCGAGATTCACAGTTTCATGGAGGAGGCAGGAGCTACCAGTCTTCGCATTTTTGGGTCCTTTAAAACGATCCTTTAGATCAAACAAACTCTCTAGATTAGCTATCCCCTTTGGGATTGTGTGCGCCTTCAATTTTCTGACATCTTGTCCTCTTTGGGGTTTAGTTCCAGTTGTTTTCTCTTGGAACTCTTCATCGTCTATGGCTAGATCTTTGAAGTTATCTTGGTTGGTCAAGAAGTTTATGATTCGTCACCTTCAAAGACTTTCCTATTAGAAATTTTGTTCGGCACTGACGGCCTGTAGATCAACTCTACAGTGACTTCATAATATTCTAAAGGCGACAATCTGGAATCAATTGTGGCTAAGGAGTCAACAAGGATATTGTTTGCTCTAGGGATTGCAATGATATTGAAAGCCTCGAAGCGCTCTATTAGCCTATGCACCTCCTGCTGGTAGTTATTAAGATGAGGTGAGTTGGAGTGTATGGTATTTCTTATTTGTCTGATAGTGATTTCAGAGTCTCTGAAAACTTTCAGTTCCTTGACACCTAGGTCTATGGCTTTCTTTAGCCCCTGTGCTAGAGCTTCATACTCGGAAGTGTTATTGGTACATCTGAATTCTATCCTATAGGACAAGAAATGGCGTTTACCCTTCGGGTCGATGAGGATGCATCATGTTCCTGACCCTTCTTGTGATTTAGATCCATCAAAATAGAGGGTCCAAATTTGTGAATGACAATCGCTCCTTTCTCTCCCATCACCAGTGTTTTTTTCTCCGATCTTTTCTTTCACAAGTCCTAGTGTGGGGTTTTGATAGAAGAGAGAATCTCCTATCGGCATCGGGGATTCTTATTGAATTATTATTTCAGAGTTTTGAGTAAGCGGAACATTGGACAGGAGAGGAGCCAAATTTCCAAAGTGAGAATCACATAAATAGTTTCCCAATATGGGGAAATCGGTAGAGGCTGGTTCGTTTGGGGTTTCCAGATCAGTGACAGTATGCTTCATATATCTTTGCCTATCGATTCTGATCATGTTCTTGTAACCCTTCAGTGGTAGCCAAAGGTGTGCCCATTCTGTACCGAAATATTCGTTTAGATTTTCAGACCAATCTCGCCTTAACAATAGCCCATATGCCTCAGGGATATCCACCACAATGACGTCAATCACCTCTACGAAATTAGGATGTGTCGCTTCCTGATCATCACATATTTGAGTTCTCCCATGACCTTGACCTGGGTTTTGTCCAGTTGTATGACATGTTTATCACTTTTGAGAGGGACAACACCCAGTTTATTACAAACAACCAAGGGCATTACATTAGAGGACGCCCCAGAATCTACCAAACAATTGTGAAGATTCCTGTTAAAAACTTCGAACGTTAAAAGGAAAGGTGGTACAAAAGGCTTATCCTTCCTACCTTCTGAGTAGGTATTTATGGTTGGCTTGCTTGCCAAATATGTTGAGGATAGATCCTTCTTCTGACCGTTGTCTATAGTCGGGTCTTCTACCGAGCTCAGAGCTTGCAACAGGAAGCCTTTCTACCGAGGAATCCTACATATATCCATAACTAATATATTAGCCTTCAACTTTTTCAAATCTTCAACTACATTTTAATCCAGTTTGGGAAATTCCTTGGTATGGATGCTTATAGGATTTTCGGCTAGAGAGAAAGGTATTTTTAGGCGATCAAGAGTTAACTTACTTTGCGGGGCCCGGGCGACGTTAGTATTTTTCAAGCCGGGTTGACCTTTACTACGCATCTGTACTACCAAAACTTCCATGGGTTGTTCTTGAGACTCAAAAAAATCATCCGAAGACGCGATTACGTCAGGATCCCATATCAACATGGATGTGTCTCATGGTGGGTCAACTTCTTCCTGATCGACAACATTCATGGCCGAACTTCTTGACTGTTCGGTCAACAAGACTTCATCCAGAAAATGATTGGCCATTAAATTCGTGGTGTGGAACCATTGAAGGCATTCTCTTTCAGAGTGGTTCTCCTGGTGATAGGTGCAGACATTATCAGACGCAACATTCCCTAGGTCAATGTTTAGGTTGGCTGGGGGAGGTTCAATTGCTTTGAAAGGATGGTTTCTTTTAAAGAAAGGCTTATAGGGATTTTGGCCTTGGTTTCCTTCCCCTACGCTTATTTTCATGTCTATAATATCATTTGAAAGTTTCTTGACCATGCTCTTTAGATCTTCTATATCTCCATTACCATTGTCGGGAGTTTGTTCAGCCAGTTTCCCCGACGGTATAGTCAAAAGGAGTCCTCTCCTAGGAGGGGATTGGTTTTCTTTTCTCACTAGAGTGGCTTGGCCCTCTTTACATCCTTTCATCTGGAATTCTATCATCTTGGCCTCTTCAAAATTCTCTGCAAGGGTTTGCTTGGCGGCTCTTTAAACGAACATAGAAATAGAAGCCAGAAGTGCGTTGGCATAAACCTCAATTTGAAACTCTTGAGTGGGTTTCGTCGTGGGCTGAAACTTGTTTAAGATGGTCGTGAATATTTGATTGAAATATTTGGCCCTCTCTTTTGGGGTCATGGTGGCTGCGAACAACTCAGCCATCAGGGCTCTTGTAGTAGTTTCTTCCGCAAATTTGTCTAGAAAATCCTTTTGGAATTTAGTCCAGCTGGTTATAGATCCTACAGGAAAATAAAACTACCACGTGGAGGCCGAATTCTCAAACATGTAGGGAAAAAGTCTAGATACCACGTCCTCATGTTGAACGTTCATAAGCCTGATCACAAGTATGAATTTCTTGATATGATCTTCAGGCAAACCTGAAGTTTCAGGGTCGTACTTGGGACGCAGCTTTTCTGGGTGTCGAGGAAGATTGTGTACTCGTCCAAGGACGACCATGACGTCTCCGGCCAACCAAGGCTTGTTGTCTTGAAGTGGAACTTCTCTTTCCTCCTCACAACTGTTGTTCCCTTCCATATCTTCAGAGTCAGAGTCAAACTCTTCTTCTTCTGAAAATTCGTCAGGCTCGGGGATGTCGCCGGATGGCATCTCGGTTATTAGATCAAGAGGTTCTTGGATTTCGGTGATCGCAAAATCTATTAAGTCTTCGACAGAGTGTACGAAAACTTCATCGAGAGTTCTAACCACTGGTCTGCTTTGTTTTTTTCTCCGAGGGAGGGTGGGAGTTAAGGACAACGTGTCGATTTTTCAGGCGTAGGATCTGGTGATTCTCCTGAATTGATTCAATTCCTCGTGAGGGAGGGCATAAGGTATTTCAGGGTGAAAAGGTTCTTCCTTGGACCAGGGTGAGTTACCCGCTTTGGGAGTACTTAGTAAACGTGGGCTGTCTGTCGGGTGACTAGCCATGCATGTGGACCGTTACGAATCTGTAGGCTGTTCAAAATGCTATATAACTTACATATTCAACCATTCATTCTCGGGCCCTCCTTCTAGCGCCAATGTTGTTGATGCGTCTTAAATCCCTTGATTCAACAGTAGGAACCAAACTCGCCATCGAGGCCCAATTAAAATCTCTAGCATTTGAGATGGAATGGTTCTCCAGATCTTGTGATCCGACCTATTTATCGATGGGCTTTGTGTTTTCTTGTGAAGGCTCTCCCTTCAAGTAGGACTGTTCCTTTCTGTATTTTTATCTTGGGTAGGACTGGTTTGAGAGACGCAAGCTAGCATAATCCAACTTGACAAGTAACAGGATTGAATTTCAACTACTGGGAAGAGGCTGAGCTTGGGATAACCCACTGCTCAAACATGCAGACAGTGATTCTATACCAAAGGGCCTAGTAATAATACATTAACCAAATGGGCATCCAATTACTGCCTGAGAATCTAACTAACAGAAAGAAAAACACATATGTAACCAAGATCATGGCAAGCAAAATAATTCATCTACCATAACATTCATCACATAACAACACAACGATTTATCTTCATCATTAAAGCAAAGAACATCAAAACATTGCACCAGATAACTTGACAACATAATTGATTGCTCTTACTCATTTACCACATCATTCTTGGAACAGGATAGGAAGTAATTCTTCTCCAAACTCCAATCACATACATCTGATGAAAATAACTTATCTTTGGTCCAGAAGGACTTCTCAATTCATAGCAGTCTCAAAATAATTATCAACAACCAAAAGGAAAGAGTTCTTACAACCACCATCGACCCCTGGTTAATCGGTCGATGTCTCTATTTATAATATAAAATTCAACTGTAATTAACGGCTAAATACAATTCAGGTCAAACAAAAATTGCCACATGGCATGATCATCCAACTATTTCTTTTAACAGTCCACCCGAGATGTCTCTTGAAAAGGGTGACTTCTTTCATATTCAGACCAGCTGATAAACTGATCTTCACAGGTTTGAGCCCATGGGAACCTGTGTTGTTCCATAGGGAGAGCATATACTCTTCTGATATCCACTACATGCGTCCGGTACTTTACCAAACTAGAGTTCAGTTGTTGCAACATGGCTCGAGCTCTAATCGAGTGTCCCGTAAATTGTTGCACTTCCTCTGGCTTTGCATCAGTGACGTTTGCGCACTCTTCGGCCCAAATCGAGTCTTGTATGGAGTGCGTCTTGAACACATCGCTCAAGTTAGTGAATTCATTAGGGGTGCCGAATTCGGGGAGACAGACATATTTCATCACTTTATTAATTTTACCAACCCGTCGAGAATATGTCATCACCAACTTGAGATAATTCCACCTCAGCCCTCAAATTCAGCTCGGAACAGTGGTCACTTAAACACGTTGACTTGTTGGTGGTCCCACATGACACCCAATCTTGCGAAAGGTGTCAAATTGCCATACATTATCGAATCGAGGAAAATGAGGTACCGTCGAAAAGGTATGGGCAAGTACTTCGGAAAGGTGACAATTGATATTTGTGTTGGGGTCATTAATGACTATCTTAGCTATTATGAAACCCTGCCATGCGAGCTGGTGGGGCCTCATTTTCCCAAAATAATTGATCACCTTCTGACAGCTCTAATCGAGCCATCTGAGGTCGGAATGAGGCAAATGAGAAGTCGTTGGAAAAATATCTGAGTCTATTAAAACGTGGAATCTCTGAATCTCTGATTTAAAACTCTTTACCCACCAATTTTAAACTCCGAAGCACTACAACCAATTTGGTATCTGAAAGTGGTCATGAACTTGCGAAAGCTCGTTCTTACCAACCGGGGGTCGAAACCAAGCACATGATATACCGTTGGAAAGGTCTCACACTGCCCCATGTCTGGGTTTGATTTTCCTTTTGATACCATAATCTAAACACAATCAGACCAGGAAGTCACAACTATTGGTTTTGGCCATTCAGGTGAGATTGACTTTGCGTCCCTCGTATGGGGTCATACGGACTCGGAATCAGGCTCATGATAGCCCGTTGGAAAGCTTGTCATGATGCATACCACATGGAATCTTTGTATTCCCTAAATCATGACCAAATTTCATATTATTATTTGCATAAGGACCTCATCCCCAAGGGACCCACCTAGTGATGGGCAAAGGGGAACAACGTTAAAATTCTTGTAAAGTGTGTGTTTAACTCATGAAACCTGAACTGAACAACCTTGACATGAGGAAGAAATGTCATGGGAAGGTCCACTACTCCCTAAAGGAAACCAATTAATACTCTTTCAAGGGAAAATACCATAGTAACTATGACTGTCGCCACTGTCTTTGACTAGAACCATAACACCAAGGGGCGTTTATGGAGAAGTAATTGTGTAAAACACCATGTTGAGCCCAGAGCAGATTTTTGGGTCAACATTCTTAGCGCCAGAGGGGAAATTCCTTCCAAATCATGTCGAACAATGGGATCACTCACGTGACATGCAGGAATACTCGGTGGAAATTTATACTTTCAAAGTGACCGATGTGGGTGAGGGGGGAATTCAATTGTAGTATAAGGGCTATTTTTCACATTAGGGATAACTGAAGAATGAAAGTGGTGCAGTAAAGATATACAATAGAATTTATACTGAGATTCACATAAGATAGAAGAATGGGAATAATGACCCGGGTTTTGTTGAGCAATGTGGCCCAAGTGACACAGGTCCCTCACCCGGATTATGGCTTAACTCCGAGAATCGAGGTTGAAGGTGAATCTTGGCTCAACACAAATTCTCATGCATACCTTTGATTCTCGACACACAAACAAGAAAACGGGAATGTTTTGAAATTAGCGACCCACCGGAGGAAAACTAACAAGCAAACCAGTCAAACAAGGGAATAAAGAAATATAAAAAACCTGTGGTAGTAGGTGCTGAAATATCAAGTGCTCAGAAGTGATGGAACTTTGTAGGAAAATGACCATTGATTCGAGAATTCAGATTGTAAGTGGTCAGGTAAAGTGCGGTTGCAATCACATAGCTATGTAAGCCATCATGCCATCATGGTTTTCAGCTTCACTAGAGAATGATATGCTACCTCCTTAGACTTTCCCTGCTGACTTTGATGAAATAACAACCAGGTTTACTCCCATTTAAGATGACTTTAAGACAGAGTTTCCCAAAATGCCAAGTATGATAAAAGGGATTCTAGGAGTTCGATCTTTTCAAGCAACCACGTAACAATAATGACAATATCCTTTGTATTGAACACCAGACAAACCAAAAAGAAGGCAACCTACGATGTTAAAATCAAAAAGACAAAAACCCAAGGGAAAAATCAAAGAGGGGATTATATTCCAAAATCAGAATAAAACAAGAGAAAGACTCAATAGTTGAAACCAAGCAGGAAAAAAGGGCTCAAGACCGAAACCAAGGGGAAAAACGGCTCAAGGTTGAAACCAAGGGAAAATATACAAGAATGAAAAGGTAACAACAAATACATACAAGAAAGAGAATCAATAACATTGAATAGATACAAATGAAAAAAAGAACAAATGGTGACTCATGAACAAGATGATGAGGCCTCTCAGGAGTAAAAGAACTTTAGGTGATGACCATTCATGGGCAATTGAAGTGGTTCTCCATCCAAGGTTTTTAATCTGGAAGCATTTGTCCCTAAGACCTCGTAGATTGTGTAAGGACCCAACCATAACGAATCAAACTTGCGATGTTTGGATGGGGCCTCATGTGCTTTGTCCCATAGTAAGACATCATCTCCTACTTTGTAATTTACCATTGTGGATATTTTATCGAAGGAACATTTAACAATGTCTTGCTTCTTTTGGAGGTGTTGGAATGCATCTTTTATTACCTCTTCTAGTTCGATGAGTGTGTCTAAATGATATTGTAACGGTTGGAAATCATCCTCTGCCTCAACAATAGCCAACCTCAAGGCTGGGATTTGTAAGTGAACAGGCAGGACAATGGGAGTTCCATACACCAGAGTGTAAGGACTTTGACTTGTTGATGTCTTAGGAGTTATATGATCAGCCCCTAAAGCAAAGTTTAACTTTGTGTGCCAATCACGCTTGTTATCCTTGACTGTCCTCTTAAGGATCCGAATCAGATTTTTATTCGTTGATTCGGCCAAACCATTACCTTGGGGGTAATAGGTGGAAGATCGAAAAATTTGGATGCCATATGTAACACTAAGGTGTAGCATGACATCATACATGAAAGCTGATCCATTATCAGTTAATATCTCAGCAGGGGTTCCAAAACGGAATAAAATGTTACGTTCAACGAATTATACCACTTGTTGACTCGTAACGTTCCTAAGAGTTATTGCTTCAACCCACTTTGTAAAGTAGTCTGTGGTTGTTAAGATGAATACATGACCAGCACTGGAAGGCGGTGAAATCAACCTAATAAAGTCCATGCCCCATATTGCGAAAGGGACTTGTACTTCAATAGGCCTAAGGGGAAAGGTAGCTAACTTTTGCTTCCCAGTGAAGTGTTGGCAAGCTTCGCATTTCCGAACAAGTAAATGGGCATCTTTGTGGAGTGAAGGCCAAAAGTAACCTGCATGTAAAACTTTTGTTGCAGTGGTTTTGGCTGAAAAGTGACCTCCACAAACCCCGGAATGGCATTGTTCAAGTGCCATTTGGGCTTGATCGGGAGTCAAGCATCATGACAAAATCCCATCAAGGTTTCTTCGGTAAAGGACTTGGCCTTGTAAAACATACCATACAACTTGTAAACTAAGTGTTTGTTTGGCTTTACTATCCATGTATGGTGGGCACACACCACTGATCAGGAAATATACGATAGGTCTGTACCATGGTTGTGAGGCTAACTCAATTTCGTTAACCAATTCTTCGAAAGAAATCAAGTCATATACTTGAGGTGGTTCGAATATGACCGAGGGATGGGATTGGGTTAGCAATCCAGCCAGCCCTGTCCCCCTAATGGTTTTTTTTGGTTTAATTTCCAAGTCATACTCTTGCATGTGCATGATCCATTTGGACCACTTACTATGCAATTCGGTTTGATTCAAAGCAGTGACTAAGAGAGAGGTAGGCACAAAAACCTGAACTTTATGGCCTTGGATGTAATGTCGAAATTGTTCCAAGGCTTTATACAAAGAGTAACCATGTTTCTCCAGTGTGGAATAGTTCAATTGGCGTGGCTTCAAATTTTGGCTCATGAAGGCGATTGGCCTAAGATTTTCCTCATGATATTTTTACAACAAGATTGCAGAAATTGTCTCCTCTGATGAATTAGTGTACATGACAAAGTCTTTAGAGGGATCAAGACTGACTAACAGAGGGGAAAAAGCAATGTCTTTCTTAACAGATTCAAAAGCCTGACAGGTAGGGGGGTCCCATTTAAACCGAATGTCTTTCTTCATAAGTTGATTTAGAGGTTTAACTACTTGAGAAAAATCAGGAATGAAGCATCTCAGGAAGTTTATCTTTCCAAAGAAAGATTGCATTTCCTTTTTATTGGTAGGTAAGGGCAGTTTTTTAATTGCTACCACTCTCCCAGGATCAACTTTGACACCTTCTCGAGAGATTATGTGACCCAAAATTTTTCCCTCCATAACACCGAAAATGGTCTTCTTAGGATTTAAAGATATGCCAAACCTACGACATCTAAGGAGGACCTGCCTAAGGTGATCAAAATGACTACTTCGTTCTTTGGAAAAGACCGTGAGGTCGTCGAAGTAAACAACAATGATCTTACCCAATAATCCTTTGAAAGAAATGGTCGTGGCATGTTGAAATGTGTTCCCAACATTAATCAATGTAAAAGGCATCTTGTTATATGCATACATGCCCCAACGAGTGGTGAAGGTGGTTTTATGACTATCAGAAGGATTGAGGGCTATCTGATTGTAACCTAAGAAACCATCTAAAAGGGACATCATTTGAGACCCAGAGACTTGTTGGAGAATCTCTTCCATAGGTGGGACGGGGTAGTTGTCTTTTAGGGACAATCAATTCAAATGTTGGAAGTCGACACACAAACGAATATCGCCAGTTTTCTTTCTAACGGTAACCAAATTAGATACCCATTGTGAGTAATGGACATGGTAAATGACCTTGGATGCTTCTATCTTGTCCAATTCATCTTTAATTGTTTGTTCCAAAGTAGGGTTGTTTTTTCTTTGTCTCTTCCTGTAAGGTTTTAAATAAGGGATTATGGGTATGGCATGGACTATCTCCTACATATCGAAAACCTTGAGGTCTTGATAGGACCAAGCAAAAACATCCTTGAACTCTGTCAAGAGTTCTGTGAATTGAGCGATCTCAGAAGGGGAACACTGTGCACCTATATAGACCAGTTTTGGATCTTTCTCAGTTCCTGTGTTAATAGGTATGGCTTATCGCACCTTCCTAATAGATTCACTATCAATACTAGGTACAAAATTAGTGGCATCATTGGAATCAAACATGGATTCCAATACTGGCAAAACAGGGGGGATCTTATTTTTCTTCAATTGGATTATGTTCCTAGTTTCCTCTTCCAACTCATGGTTGATATGTAAATCTTCAAATTCCTCCTTGTTTTGAAGGAATCTACAAATTTGTTCGTTAGTATCAAAAACTTTCCAAGAGTCGACATTATCAGGTAACACAGGTCTATGTAAAATTTGGACTTTTATATCTTTGATAGACCTTACGAAATCTGAAGTGAAACAATAACCAACCAAGGCCAAAGTAGCAGCTACGTGGTTTGCGGCCCTAGGCATGGCTTGAATGTTGAAAGATAAGAACTTCTCAATAAGTTCCTTAGCCCTTCTATGGTATTGTTTGATGCGTGGGTTGTGAACTTCATATTTACCTCTAATTTGATTCACAACCAATTCAGAATCCCCACTCACCAACAAATGGTGTATTCCTAAGCCTAAGGCCTTTTGGAGGCCTTGAACTAAGGCTTCATATTCAACCATATTATTAGTGTTAGGGAATTGTAACCGAAAAGAGAAAGGGATTGTGTTCCCCTTGGAATCACACAAAATTACCCCAACCCCAAATCCATTCTTGGATTTAGCACCGTCAAAATCCATAATCCACACCATTTATTCCAACTTAGAAGGAGGGACATGTGCATCTTCCTCAGATAACACTATATATGTACCCATACTTGTATCTTGAAAAGACACATGTTTCGTATTATAGGAAGCAGGTACAACCTGCTCTCGGTACTTGGTTCCCTCCTAGTGACGACTTCAACACCCTTATGAGGAAAGGTGAAGTGGGTCCCCTCCATGAAGTAACGACCCTTTTTTACTTTGGTGGACCATTCCCTCCCTAAAAGCATGCCATATGCTTCAGGTATATCTGCTACGATCACATTTATGAGCATGCTCACCTCTGGAGCTTGGTCGTAAGTAATGGGTAAGTCTTTAATGTAACTGATGGTTTCTACAGTCCTAGAATCCAAAGCTAACAGGTCTTTACATGGGCATGTGCATTCAAGAACCAATCTTCTCATGACTCGAAGAGGCAGGACATTGTGCCTCGCTCCTATGTCAGCGACACAGTTATGGAGCACAAAATAAAAAATCAAAACTAAGATATAGAAAGGAGGAACCCCAGGGTATAAATCAATAACATCATATTCTTCCCTAGGTTGAGAAGTGGACTCTTTGGAAAGAGGAAGACTTTGTTCTGTTCATGGAGTAAGGGGTGCTTGTAGAACACGTGAAAGGTTTTCAAACTGAGCGAGTTTTCTAAGAGCATCTAATAATGTCATGTGGGTGGGACCCTTTGCTAGATATTCAACGACATTGTAAGGTATTAGTGTTGGGAAGCAGGGTGGTGGATTATTAGGCAAGTTTACCTTATTTGGGGTCCAGGGAACCCTGTTCCTTGTAGGGGAAGGTAATCTACCACTCGCAGAAAGTTTTCCCTTTTCATTGTCCTTGGGATCGCTTTTGGCCTCTTCCACCCATTGTGGAGTGTTTTAGGGGCTTGACTCCTAATTTCTACAGCAAAGCTTCCGAAAGCAAGAGGATCGTCATTGCAATGAATAGAGTCTTCCATGTTAACTTGGGTGTTTTGGGAAGTGGAAGCAAGATTGTTTTTTTACTGGAGGTAGAGGTTCTTTTCCGTTTTTAGATAATTCCATGTGACGTGTATACGAGTAACAATACTCAGGGTCATGGAAGTCTTGGAAAAAGTAATACCAATCCACTTCAGCAACATGTTGCCTAGGAGGAGGAGCAGGAGGGAAAGGAGGTATTGGCCTCGAAATAACATAAAACTACATGTCATTCACCTTTCGATTAAGGGGAATTATTTGGTTGTTCATGTTCATTAACAACTTGAGTGTTTCCGAACTCTCCCTTTCTTCAATCCTTGAAGTTTTAGCAGGTGTAGGTTCTTACCGAGGACCCTCATTTTGAGGTACATAATTCCTAGGTCTCCCATTAAAACAAGGTTGCACTAAAGGTGAGGGAATCATACCAGATTCCTCCATGTTTCTTTCAATTTCCAGGGCGCTAGTCTTGGCCACATCTAAAGTTTGTGTTGATTTATCTTTCAATATATAATTTACATTCGGATTCATAGAGGTTATGTAATAATGGAACAAATTGTTCCCGGATGGTTGGGAAGTGGTTGGGATCCTATTCAAGGTCGAGGTAAAGTTTTGATTTAAATTCCATATTTTCTCACCCTCATGGATGGAGATGGTTGTGAAATCCCTGAGCAGGGAAGCCACATCATCCGCCCCTTGGAAATGTTTCTTGAATTCTTGGATCATAGTGTCCCAATATGGGATACTATCATTTGGAAGAAAGTGATACCATCTCACTGCTTCCCCGTCAAAGGTTCTTACAAAAAGTCTAATGATGACATCATGAATTGTTATGTCCATAAGCGCTAATGCATCATAGAATTTTTGTATATGTTCTTCGACACTCAATGTACCAGTGCCACTAAAATTAGGAAGCTTGTTTGGGGCATCCGCAGGTATGCCATGAAGAGGTTTGGCCAACCTCAAAGGAGTCCTGGGTTGCCACGACATTGCCATCGGAACAACTATGGGATGAACAACAACAGTTGTTGAAACGATGGGAGAAACAACCAGAGGATTAGTAACTGTTGCTGGATTAACCAAATTTTTCTTTAGTAAGGGGCTTTGAATAGGAGAAGAGGAAGAGGGTGACTCAGTCCACACTGCAGAGGTAATGAGTTTCCCTGGTTTCCCAGGTGTATGTGTCTCACTACTTGTTTTCTTTCACGAACTTTGACTTCTTGTAACCTTGCGGGACACTGTTTCCCTATTCTTAGGATACTTCCGCCCTGCCAGCTTGCAAGGGGCCAAGTAAGTACTTTGAGTACAAGGGGTGTATCACCAACAACCCTACTCTTTCTAACACAATGTAAATTAACCCAACTAAAAACAAAGCTCTATTTTTGTTCTTCTCGAAGTGGAAGGTAAGGTATGACAGACTTATAACTTCTCACGTGAGTTCGAACAAGTAAAATTGAAGACCGACAAGGTAAAAGGAAAGGAAAACTTGATGGTATTTATGACTCCCAGGTGCAATGGAAATTGCAAGGAAACTGAACTATAAAAAGTACCAAAGAAAATTCCAAATGGCCACTGAAAGACCTTGCCAATGGTTTGTCAATAAGTAGGAAAAGGACCACAAGTAATTTGGGTCCAATGATTAGTACAAGCTTGGGATACAATCAAATATAAAGAGGTTTGCAAGGTCCCTAGTGGAGTTGCCAGAAAAAGGCGGGTGTTATAAGAACAATCTATCCATTGTGACAGATCCGACCTATCTGGCTATGAAGCCGGTTACAACCTCTTTGATAGCTCGACACGAGGCAAAGACTATCTGCACCTCAGGTGACCCTTTGCCTGAGGTGGTATGAAGGGTAAAAAGAAAGGTGAAAGACTTACAAGAAGTCTTTCTCAGGACCACCCACACTGGGTGTTGCACTTCCTTAATTTCCTAGATGGCCAAAATGGCCTGGGGGATGAAAGTTATGGACAATGGGATGAAAATGAGCTCGCTGATTTTTAGGACAGTGAACTAAATAAAGTGAACAATGACTTGTTCACTTCCTTAAAGCATTGGAAAATGTCCCAGAATGGGTCCCCGGGATAAACCGGTGTCCTAGGTAATTAACCAATGAATGCATTGAGTAAAAGGGTGTGAAACAAGGGTGAAAATGGAGCTTAAAAGCTACATTCAAGTACTTTTAAATGGATATAAATTGAGAAAAACAAGTTGTTCGAATCTTTCAAGACAGGGAAACAAGCTCAGAATGGCTTGATACCCCCCGGGGTGACCCGGGAAGTGATCCCGGAAGGTGGTTAAATCAAAAGTGGGCTGTAAAAGTGGATGAACAACCTTGTTACAAGATATTATAGATATGATATAAGGGAAAGTATTCACAACTTCAATTTTGGTTTGTGAGTGAAAAGGTGGACTGACGAAAGGTTGACTTTAAAAGTATTTTATTGGTCAATTTTTAGTTTTTATCACATGCCTTGGCCACCACACTATTTGGAAGGTTATCTCGATCAGGAAAACACATCTTGGAACTGTACCAACCAATATAATAAGAGTAGTCCTAGCAGACCACGATGTTTAGGTTGAAGAGTGCCCCATGCAGTTCAAGGAAGCAGGGATTAGCCACTTCTCGTCACTAGCGCTTTCGGGCTCTTAAAGCAGCTTGGATGGAAGAAGGATACCTGTGAAAAGGAAGAGGCTCAGAACTCCCCTAAAGAGGGTTTTTGCTGAGCTTACCCAAGAAGAGTAGTAGTCCAACCGAGCTAACCTAATCAACTCCTTGACCATGTGGTACTAAGGAAAGACCACTCGACTTGTACTAACTAGACAACTTCCGAGAGGCTCCTAATGAAGATTCCCTGGCTTTGATTCTTAATATCCTACAAAATTGAAATTGTATAAAATGAAATACCAGGCCATCCACGTGGTGAGGTCACGTCTTGCTTTCACAAGCGTGCCTCTTGGTTACTGAATTTGAAATCTATTTAAAACTATATACATAAAACAAGTAAATAGATAGGTGACATATATGTCACGGCTAGATAATATGTATATGTAAATATATAAATAATATAAGTTTTTTTTTTCAGTGTATGGGGAAGACCCCTTAATTGTTTTCAAGTTCTTTTTGCGGCGTTTTTCATGTATTTAGCTTGTTGATTTTGCATGGGTCCTTTAGGGGCAGCCACCTGTAGATTAATGAGCGAAAAGTGATACAATGAAAATATAGCAAGATTAGATAATTACAAAATGAAAATTACACCATTCAACCCAAAGGAGTGGGCTGAGACTCTTTGCGAGCGGCAAAGCTGCCATGTGCATGAAAGTCCCAACTAACTCCTTGTATGGGGATTGGAAATTTAGTGTTTGAAATATAAAAAAAAGTGATGATTACCTACGCAAGTATGAATCAGATTTTTAACATGAATTCACTGTTAATGTTTATGCCATTATTATAGTTCTTTTCATTTCAATAGATAAGAGCATCATAAGAACAAGATCACTGAGAAATACACATTCACAAGAGACACAACCTTTATCCTGGGAAACCCTCTAGGGGAAGAAAACCCAGCAAAAACTTCCTTATCATAAATTACTAATGCAATGTTCAAGAGATAACTCAAACCAATACAAATAGTCCTCTCCAAAAGATGTGCCACTCTTCTCCCTCTCTCCTTTGCCGGTAACAAATCAGAACTTGTCTCTCAAACTGAGCAAGTGAGTTGTGTTCAAATGAGGCGCTAGCATCCTTTATTTATACAAGTTCTGGCATGTGTGAAGTGTCTCTTCACTGGCAGGGCCGACTTCTTAATCTGGGTGGGTAAACCCACCTTTATTATATTTCTGGGTCTTCTTATTAACTGTTGGGGCTGACTTCTTATTTTGCCTATTATAATTGTCCGTTGACCAATCCGCAAAAGGGGATTTGGTCCTAATACAATGACCGACATGATTAATCCACAATGGGGATTAATCCTATGAATGAAATAACAATAATAATAAGAATACTCTTTGCAGTTACATTATTTTAACACTCCCCCTTAACAAGAAGGGTATTCTTCAACAACATCAGGTGAGAGAGGTCTGCATCATCAGTGGCATCAGGAGGACAGTATCGTCAATATCATCTTGGAACATTGGCTGACAAATTTACGAGTCATCGGAAGTTTTCTTCATCGACAACATCATCATTCTCGAAAGAATGCCATCATCATCTGCATCAATATGTATCAATAAAAATGATACCTCGTCATAGCACTAGGCTGACACATCATAGTACTACACTGGCTCAATGTCACAGCTGATAAGCTGGTAGCTCAGTGTCAGTCACATCTTTCTTTACGTCTAACAACAAGGTCAGAAGCAAGGAATCATCTTGCTTTATGTCTAACAACTAGGTCAGAAGCAAGGAACACATCAACATCTCACTTTACGTCTAACAATGAGGTCAGAAGCGAGGAATCATCTTGCTTTACATCTAACAACTAGGTCAGAAGCAAGGAACACATCGACATCTCGTTTTACGTCTAACAACGAGGTCAGAAGTGAGGAATCATCTTGCTTTACGTCTAACAACTAGGTCAGAAGCAAGGAGCACATCAACATCTCGCTTTATGTCTAACAACGAGGTCAGAAGCGAGGATTCATCTTGCTTTACATCTAAAAACTAGGTCAGAAGCAAGGAACACACTGCGTCATGCTTTACGTCTAACAGTGAGGTTAGAAGCAATGACTCATATTTATTTATGTCTAACAGCGAGGTCAGAAGAAAGGAACACACAACATCATGCTTTACGTCTAACAACGAGGTTAGAAGCAATGACTCATCTTGCTTTACGTCTAACAACGAGGTCAGAAGCAAGGAACACACAGCGTCATGCTTTACGTCTAACAACGAGGTCAGAAGCAATGACTCATCTTTCTTTACATCTAACAGCGAGGTCAGAAGCAAGGAACACACAACGTCATGCTTTACATCTAACAGCGAGGTCAGAAGCAATGACTCATCTTGCTTTACGTCTAACAGTGAGGTCAGAAGCAAGGAACACACATCGTCATGCTTTACGTCTAACAACGAGGTCAGAAGCAATGACTCATCTTGATTTACGTCTAACAGCGAGGTCAGAAGCAAGGAATATATATATACTCCCCCTTTCAGGGAGGGTCCTTTCGGACTATACCAAGCTTATCTCGAAAGTGTTCAAACTTTACACGAGATAGAGGTTTGGTCATCACATCAACAACCTATTCATCCGTGCTAATGTACTGGAGCTTCAAGGCTCCTCTCTGTACCATGTCGCGGATGAAATGATAGTGGATTTCTATGTGCTTCGACCTATCGTGGAATACAGGATTCTCTGTCATCTTTATGCAGCTCTGGTTATCACATAGAATCACGGTTGCTCTCATCTCCAAGTCAAATAGGCTAGTCAACAACTTTCGAATCCATATAGCTTCGCAGCTAACAGAACATGCGGCAATGTACTCTGCTTACACTGTGCTGAGAGCAATATTGGATTGCTTCCTACTCTGCCACGAGATCATGGCTGATCCCAAACTGAAATAACATCCGGAAGTGCTTTTTCTGTCAACAACGCTTCCTGCCCAATCTGCATCAGTATATCCACTCAATGTGAAGTCATGATCTCCATCATAGTTGATACCATAATCCATTGTACCTTTAAGGTACCTCATCACATGTTTTGCAACCACTAGGTGAACACGTCTGAGATCTACCAGAAACTGACTCAAGGTGTTCACTGCAAAACAAATTTCTGGTCTGGTGTTCGTCAGGTACATCACCGATCCAATAATCTGTTTGTACAGTGTGGCATCTATCAAATTTGACGAAGTATCGACTGGCAACTTCAGCTTCGCTTTCATGGGAGTATTCATGGGCTTGCATTCTAGCATGTCGAATCTCTTTAAGATTTCGACTGTGTACTTCCCTTGGTTAAGGAATATTCTTTTTGGACTTTGCCATACCTCAAGGCCTATGAAGTAATGCATTAGACCAAGGTCTTTCATTTCAAATTCTGCGGCAAGTCTCTGTTTACATTCAGTGATGAGATTTTCTTCTCCAATTAAGAATAAGTCATCCACATATAGCAGTAAGATTACTAGCTCATTATCCATAATTTTGAAGTAGAAATTTGAGTCTGCTTTACTCTTGGTAAAGCCTAAGATCGTCAAGAAACTGTCTATACGGCCATACCAAGCTCTGGGAGCTTGCTTCAATCTGTATAAGGATTTCTTCAATTGATAGACATGAGACTTCCTGTCTTCAACCTCAAATCCTCAGGGTTTCTCTATATACACTTCCTCTTCGATAACACCATTCAGAAAAGTTGTCTTCACATCCATCTGGTGCAGCTTCCATTTCATCTTGGCTGCAAGAGCTATAATGGTTCTGATCGAAGTGTATCTGGCCACATGAGCGAATGTCTCTTCATAGTCAATTCCTTCCTTCTGGGAAAATCCACGAGCGACAAATATTTCTTTATACTTCCCAATACTTCCATTAGCAGCATGTTTTATTTTGAAGAGCCATCTTGATGACACCACATCCTTACTTTTTGGTCTGGGAACTATTTCCCATACATCATTCTTTATTATGGATTGGTATTCCTCTGTCATGGCATATGCCCATTCCTTCTTTTGAATGG
>ML799719.1:154967-168482 GCA_009831015.1 Picea engelmannii | reverse complement strand
ATATGGGAATGTCAAAGTTTACTTGTACCTTAAAAGGAGTGGCACCTCCAGAGTGGCTTCTGGATGTCGATGCACCGCCAGTCGAAATCCGTTGAAGAATCTGGGCAAAGTTGTCCATCATCACGTTCCTTTGTTTCTCGAGGTCCTCCTCAAGCAACATTTTGATAGGATCTCCTGCTCCCTCATATTTATTTTCTTCCCCCATGGGCAGTCGTCGGGGTTTGCGAGGCTGATCTTGCAAAGGTTCAACCAGATCGAGCCCCAACTGCTTATACCCCGATCTCGTTGGGGACATGCAAAGAAGGATCGAGAATGAGCAGACCGCTCTGATACCACTGATCTGGATTTATGTAGGAACACAATGAAATATAGAAATACACATAAACACAGAGATGCAACGAAAATAAGACTTCATTTCATTAATAACAAATGACTGAAATATGCTTACAGACAGAATGGAAATAAACTAGCTAGGGCGCTGGTAGCTTATCTCTTAGAAGAGATGTGGCCGCTACTCGCATCCGTAAGAAGATGATTACAATGAGGCTCTGAAGGCCCTTTTACAATAAACGAGAATGCCAAAAGTCCTAGACATCCAAAAACCTAACCCTAGGAGATGAAGCGCCAAAAGTCATGTGGGCCCTGTTTAGGTAAGTTGGTGCATCAACTTCCCGGGGTCGTAACTTTTGCATACGATCTCCGTTTTAGGCGTATGATAGCTCGTTGGAAAGATCTATCCGAGGCCTACAACGTTCGGGAAAAAATAGAAACATTAGATGGAATTTTATGACAGCAACATACCCAAAAAAAAACATCGTTTAGGGCCTTAAAATGGCACCGGAAGTTCAGGACCCGAAAAAAAACTGTTAAAAATAGTAAACTGTGCGAAAACTGAAAAAATGAAAGAAGCAATGCTGGGGGTCCAAGTGGAATAGGTGGGTGGCCACCAATATCCACCTGGATCATTGCATCATTCCTCTGAATATGTTGGATCTTGAGATCCTTCTGGATCTATGGCAAGAGATCCCTTCTCCTGCAAATACTCTTTAGGGTTTAACCATTAACCATATGTGAGTACATACCTCGGATAACATTTGCAGGTAGTGGCTCCATCTGGTAGCAGTGGTAATCATTACCAAAAACTTCAAGAGTGATTGAAACTAGTTCTATGGATGCAACTGCAACTGCAACTTAGGGTTTTATAAGGAAGCCCTAATTTTTCAAACTTCGAATTTTGAAATTCTGATCCAGGGGATAGATGCGCTGGGCTAAGGCGAGTTAGCTGGTGCAGACGAAATTTCAAAAATCCAAATTTTACCCCCTCAAACTTGATCTGTGGATTTCTAGACTGGTGCTTCTAGTTTTCTGGTACTTCTAGTACTCTGGTACTTCTGGTACACTGGTTTTCTAGTACTTTGTGAAACTAGGGTTTCACTTTCCGGGAGATCTAGCCACTGAAAAGGTGCGCTCTAAGTGCCAAAATGATCCTTGGGGGAGGGCGCAACTTTCTAGGTGGTTAGGGAGTCGAAAAGACTCACTTCTGTAAAACCCTAATTTTTGGGTACGGTAACAGTGACGTTTTTCCTCTTGCGAAATATGCTTCCTTCAGGTTGGCTATGATACCATGTTAATGTTTATGCAATTATGATAGTTCTTTGCATTTAAATAGATAAGAGCATCATAAGAACAAGATCACTGAGAAATACAAATTCACAAGAGACACAACATTTATCCTGGGAAACCCTCTAGGGGAAGAAAACCCAGCAAAAACTTCCTTATCATAAATTACTAATACAATGTTCAAGAGATAACTCAAACCAATACAGATAGTCCTCTCCAAAATATGCGCCACTCTTCTCCCTCTCTCCTTTGCTGGTAACAGATCAGAACTTGTCTCTCAAACTGAGCAAGTGAGTTGTGTTCAAATGAGGCGCTAGCCTCCTTTATTTATACAAGTTCTGGCATGTGTGAAGTGTCTCTTCACTGGCAAGGCCGACTTCTTAATCTGGGTGGGTGAACCCACCTTTATTATATTTCTAGGTCTTCTTATTAACTGCTGGGGACGACTTCTTATTCTGCCTATTATAATTGTCCGTTGACCAATCCACAAAAGGGGATTTGGTCCTAATACAATTATCGACATGATTAATCCACAATGGGGATTAATCTTATGAATGAAATAACAATAATAATAATAATACTCTTTGCAGTTACATTATTTTAACATTCACAAGTGGACTATTCAAACTATCTACACAAATCAAACATATAAACATTGGTATGTGTATCAGAAATTTTAGAGTGAGTGAAAGTGATAAGTAAAGTGAATATGAGAGTGATTGGGTAGATTTACCGATCGAAATGTGTGTTTTTCTTCGCTGCCCTACTGGCCCTTTGCCTCAAACAGGTCTCTAGGTGGTCCCCAACCGCTTAAGAGAAGAAGAGTGGGTGACCGGTTGTATCCTTGCAGGAAAACAACGAAATTTTAGCATTTATGCATGGAAAAAACTAAAATAAATATAACAAAAATTTACACATAAGAAGTATATAACAACTAACTAAAATGGTTGTCCCGTGAGGGGAAATTGACCAAAATGACCAATTTTCCTACTTGGGACAACAAGGTTAATGGTAAGAAAACATAACAGAAATATACATGAATGAAAATATAAAGCAAAAAAGTATGGGCAACGAGCTAAGAGGTCTATTTAAGGGTTCTCCTAAGGGGCCCTAGGACTCCCAACCACTTGCTAAGGCTGAAAACAATTGAATACTTCAGAAAATCTGCACTAAACCACATTAAACAAATTAAACCAAGTTGTTAGAAGATGAAAGTAAGCAAGTTCAACCCAAGGAAGCAACAACAAACACCTCGCTAACCAATCCCTCTTGGAGATAGCTAACATAACAAGCATTTACCCCTACCCCTCAATCCTTAACCAACAAGTGACACATCCAACAACTAAAATCTAACAAGTATCACACACACAAAGAGTCTTGTAAATTTCAGCAGAGCTTTTTACTGTATTCATCCTCCCCCCTTTTTTACAATTCCAACCCTCTTATTTATAAAGGAGAGGTGAAGGCTTAGGGTTAGGTCACAAGACACTTGTCCCTTTTGAAAAAGTGACAAGTGGACCAACCCTAAAGTGCTTTTGTCTTTTTACAAAAAGTAACCTTATCCTAAAGGCATCTTATCCAAAAAGAATCTTATCCTAAAAGGGAACCTTATCCAAAAAGGGGATCAAATCAGATTTGACTTGACCCTTCAATTACATAGTAATACATGCCAAAAGGTAAATCATGCGAGAGTTCATATTACAAAAAGTCGTTTTTCATAAAATGACAAAGCTTGATATGCCACATCACCATTTTCCTTGGGATTTGTGCCATCCCAAAGGATCTTTCATTGCTGTCATGTTTTGTAGTTGTAGGTGAGGTGGTTTAGGACAATTCTCGACCCTCCATGGCTGCTGAATTCACTGGGATGAAGACACAAGGTGTGGGGAATTTGCTGAGCTGCTTAAGAGGGCAAGGGGACTTTGGGCTTTGGTCATTGTAAGTAAGGAAATGTTTGTTGTTCAGGAACTTTTCAGACCTAATTATACCCCCCCTTTGCTGCCTATAAGTTTCCCTGTGAGCTGGTCGAAGCATGGCTTTGATTTGGGCTTGTTTTGGTGAAGGGACCCCTTGGAACTAAAGATTGAGAGGCTCTTCCCCTATACCAAATAGCCACAAAAATGTTCTTTATTGTGCCCATGATATAGCTCTGTACTCTATATTTCCACTTCCTTTTGTTTGGCGCAAATTAGACTCCGTATGACTAAGATATGGCCCCGGGAAGGTACGCGGAAGGAGGCGACCGGGTGATTGGTCAGGGAAAATTTTTGAAGTTGGGGTAAAATTATGGGCTGGAAACCAGAATTTATAGGCTTCTATAGGCCTGTATACTTGTAGCTAAAATGGGTTTTTCTCATCTGGACCAATTTGGTCTCAGAGGCCCCCAATTAGGCCTCTTTCCGGCGCATGCTTGTTGGGTCAGGAATGAGCTCTTGTCGCTCTGGGACATGTCACTGAAAACATGGGCTGAATTTTCTGAGGTGAATGTCATGGATGAATTATATACTTCACCCCGGTCGTTTCGAATATTCACGGGTGAAAATCCGCCTCCGTATGGCGAAGTTATAGAATTAAAAGATCCAATGACCCTTGGGGGGGGGAATTAAATTTTTAACATATAGTTCTGAGACATATAAATAAAATTTATTAAAAAAAAAATCAATTTTATTATAAATTTAAATAACTCTTATTTTTTTAACATATATAATAATATATAGGTATATATATTTCATATATATATAAAAATAAAACATAATTTAAAAATTAATAAAATTAATTTTTTTAACATAAATTAAACTACATGTAAAAAAAATTATATCAAAAAAATTAAAACTTAAAACAAATTAACAAATCCCCTCGAGCCTACGCCCATGGTCGCCCATGTGACTAGGCTGAGACCCAATCCGAGACCATAGGGTATTGGAGGAGGCGGAGGAGGTGGAGAGGGAAGGGGTTGTGCATGGGAAGGAGGGGGTGGTGGCTCTGGGAGAATGGGGGAGGACGCGTGTTGGGTTTGCACGAAGAGGAGGAGGGTAGGGGGGACTGGGAAATGGGAAATGGGATTAGGTGGAAGTGTTGGGTGGTGGAGAGGAGGGTGCATGATGAGGTGGAATAAGGCCGAGGGAATGGAGGAGAGCGAGTTGCAGTAATGGAGGAGGAGGGGGCCGAGGAGGGAAGTCTACACGCGGGAGGGAGGGAAGAGGAGGCCGCGTGAAGGATTTGGGGAATGGGAGGAGGGTGAGTGGAGGAGGGATGGGGAGCAGTGTGCGCATGATCAAGGTTGGGGTTTTGGAGAGGAGGCTATGCGCAGCAGGAAAAGGGAAAGAGGAGGAGCTCGGGACGCGTGGGGGGTGGAGCAGAGGGGAAATGGAGGAGGAGGGCATAGGCAGAGGAGGGAGTGAGCAGGGAATTCGGGCATGGAGGGAGAGAGCTAGGCAGGGATGTGTGAGGCCGAGTTGTAGAGCTATGGGAGGAGGGGGTGGTGGTGGCGCCCGGGTGGTGGATGGGTGGCCAACCATCCCCTAAATTTTTTATTTTTTTTTTAACTTTGGGAATGTGGGTTTTTTATTTTTATTTTTTTGAACAGGGGATCCTGGGTTCAAACCCATTCCCCAATTTTGGATTTTTGGGAAAATCTAGTATTTTCTGGGCAAAGGAGAAGGGAGAGGTCTAGGTTTCAAAGTCCAGGGCTTCCCAATGACATGCCCAAGCCTGCATATTCAGCAAATAACTTCATACTTTAAAATCTAAAAGAGCCATGGAGGCTTGGGCCTGGTGCCCAAGAGGGATTCAAATCCCCTCTCCTTTGCCTCTTTTGGCACACACATAAACCTGAACTTAGAAACCAGCAAGCAACATCACACTTGGACCAAGGCAGAGAAATACCAAATTGAAGGCAAAAACACCATTTCTTCATGCAGGATCTTAACACAACCAACAAAATTTTCCTTAGTTTTTTGGAAATAGGATTGATGGGTTACCTGGTTAATTTTTTGAAGATTGCTGCATGGAAGATGGCTGCCCAATGCAGAGTTGTAACTGCTTCCATAAAAACCTCCCTCTGCTGCCATGGATTCTTGTTCCATAGCTCCCCCCCTTGGCCAAACTGTCAAAATGGCTTGAGAGAGGGGAGAGGGGGGAGTTTTGATTTTTTCCAATTTTACAAAAAACCAATTTTCCCAAAAATTGCATGAGGCTACGTGCCTTCTCCTATATTTTCAAATTTTCTAAAAAAATTTAATAAAATTTTCCAAATAATTTTTAAATATTTCTTGGAAAAATGTGCAAGTCAAAGTTTGACTTTGACTTTGACTTTGACCATGTTGTTGCTGACTTAGCCCAAAAATGTTGTCCGGTGAGAAAAGTCTGAATCGGACGCAGGGCACGTCATTGGAAAGGTCTCGATGATCCCATCGGGAATATGTCGTCACCAACTTGAGATAATTCTACCTCAGCCCTCAAATGCGGCCCAGAATAGTGGTCAGTTAAAACCGCTGACTTGTTGGTGGGCCCACATGACACCCAATCTTGCAAAAGGTGTCAAATCGCCATACGAGATCGAATTGAGGCAAATGAGGTACCGTTGGAAAGGTATCGATGAGTACTTCGACAAGGTGACAATATATATTTGTGTTGGGGTCATTAATGACTATCTTAGCTGTTATTAAACCCTGCCATGCGAGCTGGTGGGGCCTCATTTGCCCAAAATAATTGATCACCTTGTGACAACTCTAACCGGGCCATCCGAGGTCGGAATGAGGCAAATGAGAATCCGTTGGAAAGGTATATGAGTCTATTAAAACGTGGAATATATAAATTTCTAATTTAGAACTCTTTACCCACTAATTTTAAACTCTGAAGCACTGCAACCAATTTGGTGTCTAAAAGTGGTCATGAACTTGCGAAAGCTCTTTCTTACTATCCGATGGTCGAAACCAAGCACGGGATATACCGTTGGAAAGGTATCACACTTACCTACACCATGTATGGATTTTATTTTTCTTTTGATACCATAATCTGAATAGAATCATACCAGGAAGTCACAACTATTGGTTTTGGCCATTCGGGTGACGTTGAATTTGCATCCCTCGTATGGGGTCATACGGACTCGGAATCAAGCTCATGATAGCCCATTGGAAAGCTTGTCCTGATGCCTACCACATGGAATCATTGTTTTCCCTGAATCATTACCAGATTTCATATTATTCTTTGCATAAGGACCTCATCCCCAAGGGACACACCTAATGATGGGCAAAGGGGAACAACGTTAAAATTCTTGTAAAGTGTGTGTTTAGCTCATGAAACCTAAACCAAACAACCTTGACATGAGGAAGAGATGTCATGAGAAGGTCCACTATTCTCTGAAGACAACCAACTGATACTCTTTCAAGGGCAGATACCATAGTAACTATGACCCCCGCCACTGTCATTGACTGGAACCATAGCACCAAGGGGCGTTTATGGAGAAGTAATTGTGTAAAACACCATGTTGAGCCCAAAGAAGATTTTTGGGTCAACATTTACCAAACTGGAGTTCAACTATTGTATCATGGCTCGAGCTTTGATCGGGTGTCCCATGAATTGTTGCACTTTCCCTGGCTTTGCATCAGTGACCTTTGTGTACTCTTCGGCCCAAAGCGAGTCTTGTATGGAGTGTGTCTTGAACACATCACTCAGGTTAGTGAATTCACCGGGGGTGCCGAATTCGGGGAGACCGACATATTTCATCACATTATTAATTTTACCCCAGTGTTTCTGGAACTTGGCCCGTTTCTCTTGGATTTATTGGTGTGGGTCCTGGGTCATCTTCACCCAGTATTCGACAGATTTCTTCATGCGGTCGAGACTACTTTTTCCAACCAGCCGAATGCCATGATTTTCCTTTTCTCGAACCTACTAGACTGCCTCAATGTATTCAAGTCTCTCTACCGCCTTCTGTGCCTTTTCTTGCCACCTCTCCATTTCTTTACATGTCGCGAGTGCCATGAGAGTATCCTCCTGGAACTCGACTATGTTCTCTTTTAACATGTGTCTTTCCTTCTTGAACTCGTTATAAACTCCATTGAACTCATCCTTCAGATACACAGTGGTCTGTGTATCTCCTTTATAGTATTTAACAAGATGGCACAGGTGTTCGAGCTCTTTCCAGGTGTCGGCTAGTTCCTTTTCATCTCTCCTGGCTTTATTTTGAGCGACATTTGAGAGGGATTTTCCTATGCCGATCAGTTCGGACATGCGAGCGTCTACAATGTTGATTAAGTTCTCTTCTGTGGTAACCATGATGGATTGATCCAAAGTGATCCTTCATATTTTTGCAGTCTTTTGAACGATGGCCTTCCTCTTTTGATCGCAGGAGATCGCATAGATGCCTACTACTTCATCTACCGGTTCTGGTATCTGTTGATCTCCCCATGTGAGGTTGTTTCTCAGGCTACCCATGGTGTATATTTTCTCAAGAGTGGGCTCTTAAACTTCTTCGCTCTGTTTTGTAGATCCAACCTCTACTTGTCATTCATTGGGGATTTGAATATTGGGCATAATGGAGGCATTGGGTACAGACTCATCGCTTACTTGCTCATTGACCGTAGAACTCCCAATTTCCTTTTGTGGAGTTTTGTCACTCGGTCCTGCTTCTGCTTCCTATTTTTCGGACTCTCTTGTGTTGAGGCCACCTTCGGACCCTATTTCCTTTTGTAAGACCTGCTTGTCTTGGACCTCAGGCTCAGGGGAAGCAGTTTTCTTGGGAGATTTTTCCTCTTGGACTGGCACCTGGGTGCCGTGAGCAGGTTCCAGACTCTCGTCGTCACTGTAAATATGTATAAGAGTGCTCAAGGGATTGGGTGCTTGTGTATCTATCAAGACCCGACTTGTCTCTGGTTGAGTTGTCCCTTCTTCCGAAGGATTGATCAACGATGTTGCGGGTTCAGGGTTTCCTAACCCATGGGCATTGTCGAGGAATGTGGACCCAAGATTGTTCGGCTCCGTCGAGACACTTTGGACAATAGTTGAAACTGTAGGTCCTATGAAAAGATACAGGTCATCCCACATCCATTTCATCAGCAGCTCGGTTTGCTAATATAACAACGTGTTAGCGCTCTGTAAATTTCTGAGAGGTTGACAAAGAAAAAATCCACAAAGGTAACTTTATCCAACCACTTTTAAAGCTGGGATCTAGCCCTTCCAGCTTCAGAGAGGGATCTCTCTATATGATTTAGCTTTGTTTTTAAATTAGATATTAGGCTAGGTAAAGGAACAAGTAGGTTTTGTTGTAAAAGGGTTTATAAATTGGTTGAGACAGTCTACACATCCATTGGGCTATGGGGTCTGTGTTTAATCAAATAATAGATACAACCAGAAATGCCGAAGAAGAACTTCACAGGGCGAGATAATACACTCACTGGATCTTTAGTAATTAAAATGATGGACAGAAGAAAAGATAAGAAAAATAACTTCAACTAACAAGCAGTTAAGAATTTATTAATTGAAGATATTAGAAGATAAACATTAAAATCTTTAGAATCGGAAACAGGGTATCAAAGATAAATCCTGCAACATTACGCTATTCATAAAGATTAGTTCCAGAAAACAAAATGATTATAGAGAAAGAAAACATTCAACTTAGAAAGTCAACATCACCAGTGAACGTACGCAAGAATCCTGTAAAATGCCTCTTCTTTATTAATGGCGGATCTCTTCAAAAATAATACAGTTTGATGGAAATAGGGTGTGCGAATCAACAACCCTCAATACTTCAAAAGATGAAGTATTTATAATTCAAAATAAAAACGTTCCTGTCATAACTGATCAGGACGTGCTCATTCTATTTTTAGTCTAACTACTTTAACTAATCAAAACTGCTTGATGACTCGATACAACTGTATGCGGAATTTCTGGGGTAGGTCGTTGGCGAGGTGCCTTCGCAACCTCTTCTGACTGGACGGATGACTGGATGGTGACATTTCATCTGCTAATCCAATAGATCACAAAGTTCTTCCCATCGGAGATGACTTGGCACTTTGACTTTAAGTAATCTCCGATACACTTCATCCATGTATGTATACTTAGCAAATGCAGGCTTGATGATGAATATGTGTTTAATCTCGTGTTGGATACTAATATCCAACTGCAGGGCATCCATGAATGCTTTGCCTGTGATGCTTCCTTGTATCCCTGCAAATTTGGAACTGTCCTTAGACACTTCAGTCAACCTCTTCTTGTAATCAGGGAGTGTCATTAGTTTGTCATTAATGACCTTCAGACCAGGGAGGCCTTTCTTTTGGATAAAATCTATCTTATTAAAAAACTTATGTACTCCTTGATCCATGACTTGAATCTTTTCCTCAAGCTAAAGCATTAGACCTCTCTTTGTTAAAACTCTTTTTACGTCAAGTATAGTTTCAGTTCTGTCCTCAATCTTTAGTTCTTCTAATTCCTATATGGTCTTGGAATTCAGGAACCTGATGATCTCATTTGCTTGTGCTAGCATGTCTCCCAGCTCCACTCTGATTTTCTCAACAGCCTGTTTGCTCCTCTGGAGCAACTCATTTTGTTCAAACATGATTTGAATCATTGGCCAAATTTCATTTATGGACTTGATGATATCTGTCCATACAATTTCTTTGACCTCAGCCAAAGTCTTTCCTGCCATTGTCTGCTTTTGGAGCTGATGTAACTCCTTCCTGATATGCTCATTCACCTGCTTTTCTTTGGATAGGCTGGTCTGGAAAGAAGTCTTGAGCTCTTGGAGGTTCTCCACTTCTTTCTTAAGCCTGCTGATTTCTGTCTCTTGCAGGTTCATCTTCTCCATGGACTTGGCAAGGTCTGTTGTTCCTTCTGGTAGTGACACTGGTGTAGCAGATGAAGTGGCTGTCACTGTTGCTGTGCTCAATCCTGCAATTGGGATAGCACTCAATGGAATGCCTTCCCTTGGCTTCGTCTACTCTTTCTCCTTTAGGAGTCTCTCCATATCAGCCTCCATCTCCTTTAGTTGAGCATTCTGCTCCATGAGTAACTTTAGCATCTCATCCTTCTCACCTTCCTTTTCTGCTATCTCCTTTGCCTGTGAGTCCTCTGTGGGCGGGAGCTTCAACTGTTTTCTTAAGGATGTGATGTCAGCATTTTTCTTTTTAATCATCTCTTCAACAGCCTTGACGTTCGCAGGGTCATAACCGATCTTGAGGACCAGCTCCTCCAACGTCTTGGTTCTGTTGTCTTTCGCGAAAGATGATATTTTCTCCAACTTGAGTTGTGTCTGAGCATTGTTCAAAGACACCTGAAACTTTGCTGCAGAAGCTGAAGCATGGGCCAATGTGTGAAAAACCATCTCCCCTGTTTGTTTGTGCAGATCCATCTGATCTGCTGGATGCACGTCCTTCGCATGGAACTCAAAAGTGGCCCTTTTGTAATCTGAGATCACCTTGGGATATGGCCCCTGTGCTTGGAGATAAGCCATATGCATCCTACCCTTTTCTGTGTCAAATGCCGAAAGAAGCCTATGCTGAGCTGTGGACGACTGTTTCCGAAACTGGGCATAAGTACTGCTAGTGAGTGTCTGGTTCTTCTTCTTGATCAATTCATACTTTTCGAAGATGCCTAACTTGGGACCATTTTTACTTGGCTGAGTACCCAGGGGAGAATCCGTGGATTTTTTCGGTATTGCTGTTGTGATTTCCTTATGCTGGCTCGAACCGAAAGGTAGAATGACTGGCTTGACCCCTGTGGTAGCTACTGTGGTAGTCAGGACTTCTTGTTCTACTGTCGCGCCAGGCGTTGAAACTGTCTTTGGCCTCTTGGTGTGCATCTTGAACTCCTCTGATGACACCTCTGTTACAGGAGGAGACGACTCCTGTCAGGGCCTCTTCTCCTTGGGGACCTGAGGTGTGGTAGTGGGTGGCACACTCGTCGAGGGCACCTGATGTTCCACTTCAACTTGTTGTTCCACGTCCATCAAAGTGTCAGGCACCCATACTGTTTGATTTGCAAATATCTCAATCTCTGGCTTGGACTCATGAGCATACGGAACATTCTTATTTTTCACTCTAATTTCCGAAATGATTTGTCATGGATCATAGTGCCAGGTGAAACTCATAAAGAATTTCATCTCCTTTAACATTCTATCAGCTTCTTCCCCTGTGCCTCGACTATTGCAGATGAAAGACCCAATCTGCCCCTTGATTCGCAATTGCTGCTTCTTCTTCAGGGAAACAAAGTGAATGTCATCTGAATTCATTATCTGCCTACTATATTCTAATGCAAAAATTCTTACTGGTACATATCTCGGCAGCTTGTAGGGTGCCAATTCACACCCGAAAACTCTGATCTCAGTGTGATTCTGATACAGGAACCAGTCTCCTGTCTTTGCATTGTCCGAGAGATGTAGAATTCTCTGGACTTCTTCATTTATTCGTGGCTCAGGCCTGCCGCTCAGCATGCTTACCACCGGGTGATAGAACAGATCAATGAAAACCTTGAAGCTGTACTCTGTGGAGTTATGCTTCAGGAGAGAATTCCATGCAGTGACTAGATGGGGTCTTCCGTCTGCGTCCATCTTCTGCATGGAGAAACTGAATCTGCCAGCTTGAAAATAAACGAACATGTACGCCAGTATCGAAGAATATTTGAACATCCCCTCCGTGCCAAAATTCACGAATTGTTCGTGAATATTATCAGCCAAGAAGGTGTTGTAGTCGAACTGCATTGTGGGCTTTTCATCGTTTGAGAAAATGGACAGAAAACCCAGGATGGGCTCATCTACCCATTGGTCAGAATAGTAACCAAGCAGGGCACACAGGGAAAAAATGATTTGATTTCCTTTGGTGGAGAACATGGAAGAAGGGTAAGGGGGGTTGGTGGAAGGGAGTTGAGCAGAAGTGGGGAGGAAAAGATCAAATATCTGAGCTCTCTGAGGAAAGGTCATTTTATGATATAACTCAGTGAGGATTTCTAAATAGAATGGGGACGCATATTCAGCACGGGGTATTTGCATCATCTGGTCAATATCTTCGGGAGTGATGAAGAAAAGGACGTTTCCAGATGAAGAGACGATGGCCTTCTGGACGGGGACGTAATGGGCTTGGCATTTGAGGGCGAATTCTGGGAAATGATGAATCTAGGGAAAGAGATACAGGGGCAAATTGGACTCCCAGAGTCCAATTTCGTCGCTCTGGTCCAAGAACACCTCTCGGAGCCATGACTGAAGATCCGAAAAGTCGAAGTCACAAATAGTATTTGCGATCAATCGATCTTTATCAACCAAGGGAATTTTGTCCAAGTCGACAGGGGGAGGAAGAAAAGGATTCTCTTCTCCCTCCACTTGTCTTGGCTTTGACACCATTTCAGCAACTGTACCTGCAATAAACAAGATGTTAGTGGGGTAGACTGACTGTAAATGAAGGTGGCGGAAAAGCAATGGAGGTGTAAGAGTAAAAATTTCTGGTGCGATGGACGAATAGTGCATGAAGAAGGAAAACGGTAGTTTTATTTAAAACTGGGGTCGGTTGGACGCGGGAAAACGGTCAGCATGACAATGGGTATGTTATCCAGTTATTAATGGACAACGGGCCACTTGGGGGTGATATGGCAGGTGATGGTGGCCAAAACATACAGATGGTTGACGTGGCTGCTAGGGATTGGAGGTGATGGGAAGTGAAAGTCGCCATAAGGGGTTGGTCATGAGTGGAAAGGGTAAAGGACTGACAGCAGGGACTGACAACAATTATGGGATGAGACACGACCCCGGGAACAAGTGGGACAAGTGGACTCAGTGGAGGATGACGTCCATGAATGACGGGACTGTCAGATAACATGTGTGGGATGGGACTTGAGAACCAATAGGCTGATGCCACGCAAGACCAGGGGCCCTCCGAAGGGAAATATCCATTCCGGACCCCCCCCCCC
>ML799719.1:132854-154417 GCA_009831015.1 Picea engelmannii | reverse complement strand
AAGGCAGAACGGACTGGGGGGTCCAGAATCCAATGTGGACCGTAGATTTAAGCGCTCCATTCTGAGCCGTCTAGATTTGCACCCATGTTATTACCAATTCCGGACCCCCCCGGTTAAAAGCAGAATGATCGGGGGGGTCCGGAATGCACTGTGAGCCATAGATCTTAGCGTCGTGATCGAGACCGTTGATAAGTGCAAGAAACATAGATCATGAGTGAAAGACGTATGCACTTGGGGAAAACTTAGGATAAAGCCATTTTATGGGTTTTTTCTTCAATTTTACAAGGAACCCCACCATGGGACTTAGAACGACTTATTTTTAAGCATTTGGAACATGGTGTAATCTTGATTTCAAGCTGGTTTTAATGGACTTGAACAATAAAGTAGCTGACCTACATGCTAACCTATCTTCCTAGGACAATTAACCCAGATTAAACTGTTGGGTTAAGAAATTACTCTACCTAAGGGCTATCTAACCAGGATTAAACAGTCTGGTCAGATTTATTCACTAATCTAACCTAAGGGTTATTTGACTAGGATTAGACAGTCTGGTCAGATTTATTCACTAATCTAGCAACATTAAATTCAAAAAGAACTTGGCCATGCTTGAAAGGTATGGCCAAGTTACTATTATTGCATGGGGCTTTTCTTTCAATTCTTTTATNTTTTTTTTTTTTTTTTTTCAAATTATTTGCAGAATGAAAAATCAAATGCCAATAAAAGCACTAAATACAGATAATATCCATAATATCCAAGTCATCAGTTGATTCCCATAATTTATGGGGTGATAACACAATGTATACCTTTCTTTTGTAGCTTGATCTTCCAGGAGATCCCTAATTTGTACCAGGGATTCCCGATGAGTTCCCGCAGCTTCAATGTCTTCTTCAGGATCAATTATTCCTTCATCCAATTCATATGCAACTGCTCCTTCCGAGTGTAGTCTAATTTCTTGAACTGCCTACTCCAGGAACGTTGCCTGTTCTTCGTAGCTCATAGCTCTAAACCTGGTTCCTCGAGGATCAAATTTTCTAGACACCACCACATTCCAGTCTTGAGCGTTCTGTGTAAAAATTTCATCCTCGAACTGGTCATGGGCATAGGGCCAGCAGGATGATACCTACGACGCGTGTTGTAGAACCAATCCCTTTGCATCGTGTTTGAGAAATTAGCCAGTTTGGAACCGAAATTCCGATTGACCTAGCCCGAGTTGTTTATCATGCGAGTTGTTTGATAGCAAATTTCCCCTAACACTAGCCAGTTGGGAACATAAATGGGTAATAAGTGGGGTGCCCCTGTGGCGCCGAAAACCCTGATGTAGGTTTCTCATTCATCTAAATACCAGTGGCCAATTTTGGCTATAACCTTCTTTGCTTCATCTGACAATCTAGGGCATTCTTTCCTGAAGAGCAAGAAGTACATGTGTGTAATAACTGATCACAGATAACAACATAGGATTTCTTGTACCTGTTTTCCCATAGGATGTTGAAGTATATATGGACCACGAGCTCCGAAGAGTGCCAATTCAGGTTCATCCCAGAGAAATCATTCCTGGCGCAAATGACATCCAGTAGATACAAGGCCATGTAGAAGGCGGAGGTATCTCCCTCCTTTGGCACCTTAGCTTGTCTTATGTAGGTGCTCAACTGCTTGGATATGATGGCACCCCAATTGAAGCCTGTGTCTGAAATGGTGACTGTAAAATCCAGAGGCATCCAAGCCTCTGAAAATCGGGAGTAGTCTTTCTTCCCATGTAACCTGCAGAGTAGATCCATGAGATATATGTATGGTTCCTTGAGATTGGTTGTTGGATACTTCAACAGTCCGGTTTGTTATTTTTTTGTCTTCTCTCCACCAAGACGCCATGATTTTGTTGGTATCGTGTGACACATAGAAACTCATGACGAAATTAGTGCTCAGTTTTAGCTCAGAATCTTTGAGCTTATAGTAACTCTGAACCTCTGATGGCACGAAGACTCTGACGCATTCGCCATTATCATCATTAATCAAACATTTTTGGGCGTCAACATGGTCAATGATCCACTTCAGGAGCTCAATGCAAGGAAAGACCGGAGGTCGGCTTGCCACCATGTGCAGATATGCCTTGCGAATGTTGGGGAGGACCTCGTCGTTGAGCTTCCTTGTGTCAGGATCACTCTGCGGGGTATATTCGAGGGGTTCTTCTTTCTTAATTTTCTTGAAAACTTCTTCCCAGCGAGGAAATGCCATCTTGCCTCCATGTCTCCGAAAGTTGGGGGCTGGACAAAGGGCTCCTTGGTGATTCTCTTAATGATGGATACTGGCTTGGGAGCGAATTCTAATTGTCTCGCAAGTGATGGGGAGGAGCCTTCTCCTACTTCTGATTCTTGTAGCTTAGGGGATCTCGACGATTTCCTGGTGGAAGGATTCTTTGGAGGCATTGTTCCTACAATTTAAAATGTCTTTTGAACATGCGTACAGAGCAAGGTTGGGTGTGGACATATAACAATGGAATGGATGAAAACCATTAGCAGATACATACATGTAATGCTTGCTAAGATAATTGCTTAATACTCACTGAACTTTGGGCGTTTCTTCCGGGTTGTTGGCTTCACTCTTATGTTTGTTCCGAGTTTCTTGTTGCACAGGATGGGACCATGCACAATGACTCGAACATGATATAACTGGAGAGGTACTACCAGTCATATCAATCAGTTAATATGAATAATAAATGTAAATTCAAAATAAATTACCCTCGAATTTCTGCAAATAAACCTTAACTGGTTGACGGCGGAGGCGCGGGAGAAGATGCATTGTATCGGTGGGTTTAACGGATCTTTTTGATTCGTGCACGAATTAGTAACTAATGCACGATCTAAGAATTAACTACCAGCTTTGAATGTGGCATATCTGACACATATGGAGGTAAAACGTCTTGTCGTGTCACATCACTCTAGTGTAGGGATCGAGGATCGATTGTTTACTCCTTACCTCTACGCAGTGTTTACTATTACATTTTTCTGCCGAAATCGAATGGATCGGTCTTTGGAAAAATCCTTCCTGGGGTTGTTCATAGGAAAGAAACGCTTTCATCGACCGACGCCGATGAAGGTCGGTACTCGACTATTTGGACTTTCCAAACGATTTTCACCACCTTTATCTTTCGCCGATGCCGAATTTCTCAAGTGAGTCGAGGGAAAATCTTAGGTCGTCGATTCATTGAGTAGTAATTAAGTCTCTTTCAGAGTTAAGAAGGTTCTTTGTTGTACACAAGCAAACTTTAATCAATTCAATCATGAAACATATGAGATAAGTGAAGGCCTCAGTTTCATACTGAAGTGGTAACAGTCCAAGCCGAAGATCGAGTGGTACCCCAAAAATTAAATGGTGACATAATTTTTTAGGGTTTGTTGAGTACTCAACACAATTGGACGACGAGCTTGCCCAGGCAGTGGAAAAACAACTTTTAGTAAAATAGAATTATATAAAAAATTAAATTAAAAATAAATATTCTCTACGTTGAGACAACTTTTCAATGCCACATGGTCACCGTATTTTAAAAAAACATGTCCATAAAATAGACACACATCTGTAAACACAATAATTTCATCCACCTGTGAATGAGGGAGGGCAGACCTCCATGAACGAAAAGGAAACCGAAAACCTGGTAACTGATCTCTAACCCAGTCCAAGCACAATACAGGTTCTGGAGACCCTTAATAAAATTGAGCACACGCCCCAGTTTTCAGGTATCAAAGCTGCGATGTTATCCTTCGACTCCCAGGATCAATTTTGAGGCACTCCTTTTTTTTGGAGGGAAAAATGTCTCTCAGACCCGATTCCAAAGTCGATGTCCGAAAGAAACATTACAAAGTGGTAGTCGATATAATTGAGGCCCTTCGCAAGCTAGAGGAAAACATGGTGCATATACGAAAGTCTAAACGGGAAGAAAGTCTATAGAAAAAAAACGGAGAAGGTGTTGCGGCTGCCCCCAATTCTGACCCCTTAAGTGGCTATTATCAAAAGATTAAAATTGCTGGATCTTAGAGTGAAAAGGACAAAAAAAAATTGAGTTTGTCAACTTCAAATCCAGGGCTGATATGGATCTGTAATCCAGGGCTTACAAGGAAGGCACATACAACCACTTTAACCAGTTTTTCTACCGGAAGTCGAGACAAAGTAAGATAACATCTATCACTTCGTTTTCCATCTACGCTTACTCTTTAGACTTGTGATTCACTGCATATTTTAAATACGTAACATGAGAACTATGTCTATGCAGCTCTGTCTCATCCAGATAAGAACATTCTCGTCTCGATTTTGCACAACATTTTTGTTAAGGGCGACCATACCAACTTCGAATTGGGAGAGGAAGATTTGGAGGCATGTGAACTGTATCCAGAGTACAATCATACCACCATAGACGAAGTACATACCGGACTGGAAGAAATAGGATGTGATTTCATATTGTTGCCTCACCGTTCTAAAGTCATATTTCACTTCGTTGGGCTGAAGGGAGAGCCAAGAAGCACAAATACCACGTCTACCAGGTTGTATATGTCACCTGCGAGACTCCCTGACTATAGAATTCTAGGCCATGCTTTCAAATATAATAACTTAATTCTGTCAGCTCTGATATTGGATAGTGGTATACTCTAATGATTATAGATATGCAACATGCCATTTAATCTACATGCCAAAATATTTCAATTTTATTTACATTTTCTACTGCAAATATGATATATCCCATGCAAAGTTCTAATTAAAGCAAAGTCTCTGGATGCAGAACTTACTTATGTTCATTGGATTTTGTGTAGTATGTGGAAAAACTACCAGCCTGCCTGATTTCTACTTTGCCCATAATAGCCTAACGGTGTGTGTGCTTTGTGTATATCGTTGAGAAAAGAGATATCAGTAGGGTCTTGTAGGTGGATTGGTTCAGTACACGCGATGGACTGGTTCAGTACCTTATTAATGCAGAGGTGAGGAGATGCTATCCCTTTGGATTTCTAGACGGTGAGGAGCAGAGGTTGTGAAGAGTGCATAATGGGATACAAGACTATAGTGCATGTAGAGGTTGTGCAGGTAGAGGTAACCATGCATGTAGAAGCGGTGAAGACAACCGTGAGCTGAGGCAATGAAGATAGGTGAAGACAGGTGTGAGCAGGTAACCAATGGTATAATTTGGTTTTCATCATTTTTTAAATGAATTATAAAACCTGACAAATAGGCAAATAATATTTCCCTCCACCAAGACTATTTAGTCCCATCAATATGATGTGGGCTAATCAAAATATGTAAATAAAATTGTTTGAAATTAAAAAAAAAAAGATTTTAAATCTTATTAAAAAGAAAATAATAAAAAGTAATCCAAAACATTGATAAGGTGTGTAAAAGGCTTACCAAAACATACCTATTAATATCACAGAATGCACCAACTAATAACGAGTCAATGATAGTTGACTCGTTACCGAAAGCTATAGTCCCTTGGCTGAGCAAGGACTAATAAGATAAATAACAATGAAGCTACATGTCTCTACTTAAATGTAACGTGATATGTGAAAATAGTACAAAAATATAAAATAAAATAAGAAATTTGAAAACATGTCTACACAATTAGTAAGAAGAAATAAAATACTAAATATTATCAAGGTTGTAAACAAAGGGTTATTATTGCAAATAGAGTTAATAGAAAATTTTGATTACTTCTAAAAAAAATCTTCAACATTGTAATAACAAATGAAAAATGTTTTTTACATCACCTTTTCCAAATTATAACAATCCAATCCATTGAGAACCTTGGGAAAAATGTTTTTTACATCACCTTTTCCAAATTATAACAATCCAATCCATTGAGAACCTTGGGAATATGCTATAATAAATTTGAACAACTCCAGGGACATCCAAGAACAATTGTAGCTATGTGCATGAGTACAGGGACATGTTATAATAAATTTGAATAACGACAATTACATACATGCCTATCTTTGTTAGGCTACTCATGCTAATACTTACCAATGATTTGATTAAGATGTAGTCCATACATCTCATATTTTATTTGATTTTATGATTTGAATCATTGACGTATAAGGTAAGAATCCAACTTATGAAGATTTTTCTATTTGGGAAGTAAATAGATAAAGTAGGCATCATAATACAATCACGATAATACAAAGAATGATAATCTATGATGATCAATAAGTATGTGTTCTAAAGTACAATTAAGGTAAAGTGCCTTGCCCATGAATATCATCCATGAGCATGTAGGTGTCAACATCTTGTTTATCAATTTATTGCATGAAACTTCATACTACTTTGAATAGAACAACAAAGAACTATCTTCTTTATTATATATTTGAAAATAAGATCCTATTAAACTAATATCATTATCATTATAATGATTTGGTACTCATTTGAAATAATAAATTTAATATTGTTGTATATTCATTAGGACTTCTCATTATTAAGTTGATAAAGTTTTACTTGCGTATCGCCTATATTCTTTTAAGATGGGGGGTTTATCAATTTATTGTGAAACTTCATACTACTTTGAATAGAACAACAAAGAACTATCTTCTTTATTATATATTTGAAAATAACATCCTATTAAACTAATATCATTATCATTATAATGATTTGGTACTCATTTGAAATAATAAATTTAATATTGTTGTATATTCATTAGTACTTCTCATTATTAAGTTGATAAAGTTTTACTTGCGTATCGCCTATATTCTTTTAAGATGTCTATTATAGAAATATGTGTTTTTAAGATTGGTACTCATTTGAAATAATAAATTTGATATTGTTGTATACTCATTAGTACTTCTCATTATTAAGTTGATAAAGTTTTACTTGCCTATAGCCTATATTCTTTTAAGATGTCTATTATAAAAATATGTGTTTTTAAGATTATTGAAAAACATATAAATAAACATAAAAATAACTTATATATTATTAATAAAAACTGTAGCTATTGTCAATGAAACCCCTAATATTATGCAGTCATAAATAAATATATCATTAAAACCCTTTTAAATACTACAACAAATATTATTACGAGGAAAAATCATATCATTATTAAATGCAAAAACATAAACACAATAAATAATAGTCTAAATTTATCATGAGGTAAACCAAACCATAAGATTTTGATTCAACCAATAAATGTTAAAACAACATTAATTCCAGTGCATTATTGGATTGAACAAAGGGTTTGGTTCCCTTTCCTAATTTGAATAGTTGGTTTGTGTCTACCCTTCACAACTAGAGGGACAAAAGGAAATTAAGGTTAGGATTCCTTGGTCATGTTTCTACCCTTATCAATAGCACTTTCCTTTTAGGGTGGACTATGTTATTTTATTGGAGCTATAGACTTGAGTGTATCTACTTTATTTTCATCTTCATTATTTGGTCTTGTGATCTATTGGATTTGTTAGTTTCCCCTTCTTAGCTAGAGACACATGTATCTTTATGCAATCTTCCTTCAAATGATTTATCTTTACACAAACTCGACCCTTGAAAGTCATGTTCTCAATATCCAATGCATGGGTCCATCAAGAAACATCACATTTTTAACAAGAGCAGCAAAGCTGCATAATACTGCCTCCTAAGATTTTATTTATTATTTGAGGGATGAGTTATTCACACAAACACGTATATTCGGTCAAGACTAAATTGTTATTACTTGGCAGTACTATAATAATTATAATAACTAGATGAAGTTTAAAATAAAAACGTTGGCGATGAACATCCAGTTGGCAGCCACGTAATGCATGTTAATCGTTGGCCACGTTTACACAGTCCCCACGCTCGACGATTACCAGGTCACAAACTCCACCAAGGCACGGCCACGTTAGCTGCCAAAACTCGGTCACAACGCTGCCCAAAGGTAACACATACATACCATACTAAATCGTTATTAAAGTGTGATCAACGCTGTGTTAAATGACATTTACCGTAAATTAAGTCAACGTAAATTATTAGTAATAGCAGCAATAAAACCTAAACCCGTCAACCCGTCAATACATTATTCCATGATAGAGGAAATTCTAAATAAAGTGAAATTTCGATTCCCACCAAATTTCTTATAATGTTTCAACGGAAAAAAACCAACGCAACGCTGACGCTGACGCTGTGTCATTGTCGTTATCCCACTCTATATTTCCCTGCGAAGTTTCATAATCCAAGAATTAGGTTTACACCAATGCAAAAAGTTTACGCGAGAATAAATATACCGACCTACCACTCGCATTGATTTTGTGTTCTCGGCTGGCCCAGTTCTTCGAAATTGGTGAGGGCCTTGCTTTCGCCACAAGAATATTCGCTCGAAGAAACAGTATCTGCAATTGCAAATAATGTGAAGCATCTAATCGCTTCTTCGAACCGAGGCAATATATCCGATCCTAGGAGGAGCCGTATGAGGCGGAAGCTTCACGTACGGTTCTGAAGCTGAGCCTTGCCAGCCAGCGAAGGATACAGACCGATATGTTGTCATGTGCAGGTGCCTTACGCGTACTGGGTCAATTAATTTGAAATCTCGAACCACGTGAAGGTTCCAATAACACCTTAAACTTATTAACCAATGAAAACGTAGAAAAGTACAAAATTTTATATATCGAAAAATATGAAATTATGTTTCTTAGGTTTAACTTTAGCTTTTTTAGAAATATTTTCTAAGTCAACGTAAATTAATAGAGGGTCAAAGGCGATTCATCGCATAATACTGCCGGAGGCAGTATAATAATATTATAAGGTACCTTTGCATAGGACAAACTTTACATAGATTTTGGGATGGGTCAAGCTTCCTATACTACTTTGGCTTAAGTGATTATTAAAAAATTTGCCTAGATAATTTACAATTACTTCTAACATAACCATATACCATAAGTGGAAGGAAGGATTTGACGATGTCGCTCGAATTGATATTGTTGAAGTTAGTTTGAATTATTAAAAACATAATTTGAAAAAAAAAATAGCTCTATTTGAAATCATGGGCATTCTTCCATGACCTTTTTACAATCTCCTAGTTGGGATTCCACTTCCACTAATTAAATAACAACCTAATTTTGTTCATAGTATATTCCCCTTCAAACATTGGGATGGTGGTTCATTAGGGAGCGAAGGTTTGTATGTGTGCACAATGCATACTTTCACTCCCCACCATCCTAGGGGTGCTTTCTGCACAAAAATGCAACTTCACCCCCTAGCTCCCACCCTCCCAAGTGCACAATGTATACCTTTACCCCTCATCATTATGAAAGAAACATTTTTCACAAATGCACACCTTCACCTCAATTCCCCCATATGGTGAAGATGTGCAATTGTACACACCTTCACTTATGTGAGGATGGGAGTTGAAGATGTGCATTTATACTAGAGTCTCATCTATTCACAAAGTTGTCACAAAATTTATCTTATTTTTATATGTTTTGGTACGAAATAAGAAAAATGGTGAAAGAGATACACCATAAATAAGTGTACTTGTGAAATAATTCCTTTTAATCTTGATTATGGATGTACTTGCATATAGACAATATTATATGTTACACTCACTTTATAGAAAATGTTCAAACAAATTCAAGACATAACTAAAGTTTTAGACAATTACTTACAATTATAGGATAACTTTGTTCATTCAATTTCAAACAAATATTCACAACCATTTAAGATTTATTTTTATAGATAACAACTTATAATGTTTTTCACAATTTCTTTTATAAATAACTTATTTTATTTTTTTTGTAAATAAAAGTAGATCCTTGTATTAATAACATATGTAAGCTATACAATGCCAAGTGTGATCCACCTGTTCTCCCACAGAAGGCAAACCGGAATAGGTGGCTCTTAGATGCTCTGAGTTCGACACATCATCCTGTAAGCTAGAATTGTTTGAACAAAACTGGTTTAACAAAATTTTGCATCCTATATGTGTAAACAAAAATGTGTGAATAGTATTCGGGTGGTCTCTAAGACCAGTTATTAACATGATTGTTATGAAAAAAATTACATAAACAATATAGGGGAAAATTGTGTGTCCTTCTAGTCTGCTGCGATAGTAAACTAAGAAATTAACCCTGCAACTGGAATTAACGAAGAACAGTAACCTGGAGACTTCACTCCATTGTCGAGCCTGGTTGTCCATGGATGTTGTAGACCGGGGTGAACTGTTGGCTGCATGTTGGGCATCAAGTTCGCGCAGGAGCATCCTCTAGTGCGTTGAATAGAATGTACATTCTTTGGCAAAGGATGCATTGAGAGTGCATCTGATCGTCCTATTTCTGCCTGATTTCAAAGATGAGTTGGAGGTGCTCCTCCGTGAGGTGATTTGAAAATTGTTGGGGCTCCTCCTCCTCCTTTTCCTTGTTGGTGATATCTATGGTTTTTTCATTGGAAGTCACTATGTTTTCCTCCACTTGCCAGCTCGGGGGGATTTTCTCCTCCACCCTACAACTACCATCTTCATAGTGGGGGGCTTGTGGATTGAGTTTTTTTGGGGGGGAGGGCAAGAGACTGGTGGCTAGAGGAATGCACATGCACAAAGGTGGCTCTTCCTCTTTAACCGAGCTTAGGCCATGGAGAAAATGAGGGGTGGACAGAGGAATGTGCGCACATGAAGGTGACGCTTCCTCCTTCAACAGGATGACGCCATGGAGCTTAAGAGGGGTGGACGGAGGTGCCTCCTGCGACCTCTTGTTGGTGTTTCGTGGGCTTGTGAAATGGGCAATGAGATCCAGTTGGGAGGGGGATCGTCGATTGTGTCTTGAGAGGGTGTTGTAATAACGCGCACCCCTCTTGGATTTCCTTCTTTCTTTGGGAATGCTGGGAAGAGTGTGGAGGCGTTGGGTTGTGGGTAGGGAGGCAAAGAGATGGTGTTGGGAAAAGTGGGAGAGGCCACTGGTGGAATTGCAGAGAAGGACCTTATGAGGGCCCTGCGAGTGTAGCAGGGAGACGGTATCAGAGCTAACATAATTGCAAGGGTAGGTGGTGAGAGCACCCAAGAAAAAAATGTAGAGGACAACAATATCGAAGCGCTCAGAAGAGTCGAAGAGAATTAACTAGGGCAGATGGAGAATGTAAGAATACACCAGGGCGAGAGCCTGATTATTGCTACGCGCCCATGAGTTGACAGCCTTGACAACCCCTCTATCCATTGAAGTCGAGTTGACATCCAGCCTAGGCTTGGTACGCCTGGTCTGGCTTGCTCGTGCGGCCATTAACCTGGCCTATCTGTCGAGGCACACTACCATAACTTTCCTCATGGTGTGAGCCATGTGGTAGTTAGTGGTTGTGGGTTGGAGATCAGGATTAATAACTCCCTTGATCGCTTGGTTCCATGTATCCTCGAACTCTGTCCAAATGGCATCCCATCCGAGAAATAAATAACTTATTTATTATATTATAATGATGTGACATTTACTATTTACTATAAAAAAGATAATAAAAAAAATGATTACAAAGTAATTTACATTGTACATTTATTAAAAAAAAAACTATATATTTAACTCCATTTCAAAACAATTTTGTCTTTACCTTTTGTGAAATGTTTATATACATTTGAATGTTAAAATAAAATATGATAAAAATTTTAAAATTATATTCTATATTATTATAACAAATATATAATTATCTTCAATAATAACATAAAAGATAAGTAAAGTTAAGCACATAATTGATTAAATACATAATCTATTAAAAATATATAGAAAAATAATTAACAAATTATGAGAGTTCAAGAGAAAGATTATGCAAAAATTATTTAATATCTAACCAAAAAATCATATTGTGTGTAATATAATTAGTTTGAATTTCCTTGACCCCAATTCCACTTGGTTGCACTTTCACAAAGTAATTGACATTGTACATTAAAAAAAAAAAACTATATATTCAACTTCATTTCAAAGCAATTTTGCTTTTGTGAAATGTTTATATACATTTGAATGTTAAAATAAAATATGATATTTTTTTAAAATTATATTCTATATTAGTATAACAAATATATAATTATCATCAATAATAACATAAAATATAAGTAAAGTTAAGCACATAATTAAATACATAATCTATTAAAAATATATAAAAAAATTAATTATTAAATTAAGAGAGTTCAGGAGAAAGATTATGCAAAATTTATTTAATATCTAACCAAAATCATATTGTACGTAATATAATTAGTTTGAGGCCCTGGATGGGGTGCCACGTAGCAGAAGGAGGCCACACATCCTTCTCGTTAACTCATCCATAAATATGGCCAGTCGTCGTCCCTCACCTCAGTCTTGAATGGAGGGCGACCTTAATATCTTGCAAAGGAAGGGAGTGTTAAGGTTTAAGCTATTATTAGGTTTCTTTTCAATTCGCTAGATAACCATAGCATAGATAGGATCACTGAGAAATACACAATCACAAGAGACACATCATTTATCCCGGGAAACCCTCACGGGGGAGAAAACCGAGCAAAAACTTCCTTAATATAGATAGCCAATACAATGCCAAGAGAATAAACCAAACAATACAGAAAATCCTCTCCCAAGTAGTGTGCCTCTCTCTCTCTCTTCTTCTCCAACTGCAGCTCCAAACTTTCACTTTGATGATCAAGTGAGTGAGTGAACAATTGAGGCATTGGCCTCTCTTATTTATACAATCTGGCAGGTGCAAACGGAGGTGTCTTTTCACTAGCATGGCCGACTTCTCATTCTGGGTGGTTATAACCACTTTAATATATTATGGGGGCCAAATTCTCATTTAACATATTACAATTAGGGTTTGACCAATCCGCAAAACATGATTTGGTCATTTACAATACTCGACATGATCAATCCACAAAAGGGGATTGATCTAATGAATAATACATCAATAATAAATATAATACTCTTTGTAGTTACAATATTTCAACACTCCCCCTTAACAAGAAGGGTATTCTACAACAACATCGGAGAGAGAGAGGGAAACAACATCTTGGAACATTGACTGGCATATCTATAAATCATCGGAAGTTTTTCTCATCATCAATATCATCATTCACAGCAGGGACCTGGAGTAGCATCATCATCTTCTTTAACATGAGGCTAAAGTAAGATCATCAACATCTTTAGCTATTTCAGATTTAATGTTGAAGATGATGATATTACTTTAGCAAGAAGCTGAAGTAACATCATCATCATCATCTTCAACAAGAAGTTGAAGTGGCATCATCATCTTCATCAAGAAGCTGAAGTGGCATCATCATCATCTGCATCAACATGGATTAGTATAACACTGATACATCATCATCATCAATAACAAAAAAAACACAGCACAAAGGATGGAGCGTCATCAATATCAACATTGGGCTGAGAGTCTTCAACACGAGGCTGCCACATCATCACAGCACGAGGTTGCCACATCATCACAACACAAGGCTGGCACATCATCACAACACAAGGCTGACACATAATCACATCACGAGGCTGACACATCATCACAACACGAGGCTGGCACACCATCACAACAATTAAGCTGGCACATCATCACAACAATTAAGCTGACACATCATCACAACAATTAAGTTGACACGTCATCACAACAATTAAGCTGGCACATCATCACAACATTTAAGTTGGCACATCATCACAACAATTAAGCTGGCACATCATCACAACAATTAAGCTGGCACATCATCACAACAATTAAGCTGACACATCATCACAACAATTAAGCTCGCACATCATCACAACATTTAAGCTGGCACATCATCACAACAATTAAGCTGGCACATCATCACAACAATTAAGCTGGAACATCATCAAAACAATTAAGCTGGCACATCATCAGCATGAAGCTGGCATCACAGCACAAGTCTGGCAGCAACAACATTTTGTGGTACTATGACAGTCCCTAAGGAGTTTCCCAGGAATCATAAGATTCCCTAGGATATAAAATCCTAATGAAGCTACCACGTGGTACTCTGACATACCATCCTTACTGGACCTTTGGGATCTGCCCAGGAATCATAAGATTCCCTAGGATTATAAAATCATAATGGAGCTACCACTACTAATCAGGATACCATTGTATCATCAACACTACTCCCCCTTTTGAGGGAGGTCCTTTCAGACTATACCAAGCTTGTCTCAAAAGTGATCAAACTTTACATGAGATAGAGGATTGGTTAATGCATCTGCAACCTATTCATTCGTTTCAACAAATTGGAGTTTTATAGCTCCTCTCTGCTTCATATCATGGGTGAAGTGATACTGGATCTCTATGTGCTTCGACTTATCATGGAACACATGGTTCTCCAACTTTGTTATCACATAGAATCATGGTGGCTTCCATCTCTATATCAAATAGATCGGTCACTAACATTTGAAGCCATATGGATTCACAACTGGTGGAACATGAAACAATGTATTCCACTTCTGTCATGCTCAGAGCAATGTTGAATTGCTTCCTATTCTTCCATGAGATCATGGATGACCTCAGACTAAAACAACATCTTGAAGTGCTATTTCTATCAGAGACACTTCCAACCCAATCTGAATCAGTGTACCCACTCAGTCTGAAGTCGTGATCTCCATCATAACTGAGACCACAATCTAATGTACCCTTAAGGTACCTCATCACATGTTTTGCAACAACAATGTGAAGACGTCTAGGTTCTACCAGATACTGACTCAAGGAAAAACATATATCTAGCTTGGTATTCGTCAAATACATCACTGAACCAATAATTTGTTTGTACAGAGTAACATAAACCAATTATGACGAGGTATCTACCAGGAGCTTCAACTTCGTTTCCATGGGTGTGTACATGGATTTGCATTTCAACATGTCAACCCTTTTCAATTTTAACCGCATACTTCCCTCGGTTAAGGAAGATCTTCTCTATGCTCTACCCAACTTTAAGACCTAAGAGATAATGCTTTTAGGTCTTCCATCAAACTTTGTGGCGAGCTTCTTCTGCAATTTGCGATGATATTTTCTTCATCTTGTCAAGGATACAACATATGCATATAGTAGTAACATCACTGGCTCATCATTCATAACCTTGAGATAAAGGTTAGAATCAACTTTACTCTTGGTAAAGCCCAAGCTCGTCAGGAAACTGTCAATTCTTCCATACCAAGCTCTAGGAGCTTGCTTCAACACGTAAAAAGCTTTCGTCAACTAGCAGACATGAGTCTTTCTATCTTCAATCTTCAAATCAAAGTTTCTCATTACATTGTACCAATCTAGTACAATTGCTCAACTGCAACTCAAATATGCACAATCATGTGCTAGCTCTATGTGCTCTCTACAAAGCACTATTCATCTGACTAATTAAGAGTATGTCCTCTCCTCTTTCTGCAACTTTTTCTTCTGGAACTAGGACTCTGCACCTGCACCTGCTCTAAGGCTGAGAATGATTGCTCCATTCTCACTGTGATTGCTGAAATATGGGAGTAATTCCTCTACTCTATCATGGCAACAACTTCATCTGAAACTGAGTGGCTCAATAACTGATACTGGAGATAACTCTTCTTCTTTCATGGAGGTAACACTATCTTTCATCATAGTCATGTCTCCATGACCCAACTGATGTAATGCAACAACTGCAACTCAATTTTAAATATGGGGATTGTTTCCCTTGCATCTCATACTATATATGAATCATGGTTGTTCTGGTTGTCTTCATAAATATTGGAACTATTTCTTCAATTACTGGAGTAAGTGTCTCGTCATAGTCTTCTCCCTCTTGTTGGGAGAATCCTCTAGACACACATTAGGCTTTGTACATATGAAACATGCTTGATATGTATAGATCAATCTTGGAAGTCAATACTGACTTCTCTTCTAGTATCACAAAAGAATCCATATCCTAGTCTTTCTGACTGGTTTCCTTCTCTGTTACTGAAACAAGGGAATCTTCCCAGGAGATTTCATATCTCCTAGAAGTTTATGAAGCTACTATCTAGTCTTCTCACGACATCTGTCTCCCAATCCTGTAAGTTGTCTCTTCATCTGATCCTTTCTGAGATCAGGCTTACTCTCGATTTCTTCTGAGTCTACAAGGACTTCATTATCTTATATAGGGTATACTTGGTGTTGAATACCAAGTCTAAATATGAAAGACAGAGTCAGGATTCAAACGAGATTTGCTTCCCGTTCTAATGTTCAGTCATCTTTGGAGCCTTCTGCTCCTTTCAATCAATCTTCATATGAGATACTCTGAATCTCAAGAGATAGCTTCTTCTTCATCTTCTTTGGTACATGAGTGTATATGGTCATGTACATAGTCTGATTTATGTCTCATATAATATGTTGCCTTCAACAACCTTCACAATAGCTTCCTCAGGTTTATCACCTGTGACCTGAAACAAGGTCAACAAGCAAGAATAATACTCTTTTGATAATAGTAGATAAAACAATAGCACGAATAATCATTACAGTAGGTCATTTAGAGCTATCACTTGTGACCTATCTGAAGTAAAGATCAAAAGTAAGAAATACAATACGAAATGAGGTCAACACTCTTATAGTGTTGTGATCAAACATTCCTCCATGGAAACCTGGAACTAACACAAGATATTTCTCCTAGAGGAGATGTTAGTTTGTATCAGGCAAATGATTACATTTAGCATTTATCTAATGGATAATACATCAATAATAAATAGAATTATCTTTGCAGTTGCAATATTTCAACAGGGAGGACATCTCCCTCACATCAGTTTAATGGAGGTCTTGTTGATTAATGGCAGGAAGCGGATACTGAGTACAAGTGGATGCATTGTATTCATGCCCGCCCCTTGGATATCTATCCAACTTAGCCCAGGATTGCAACAGTTCGCCTCCAAGCTCTGTCACCTTGCTTTGCCCGGGAATTGGGTTTTGGCACAATTGGTTCTCTTAGCTTCAGTTCAGTTGAATCTTCACCCCCCAGGTGTTACACATTATTTTCGTCACCCCTATGACTGTTAATGATGTAAAGAAATCCTTTTTCTTCAGAAGGATCAATGGCCTGAATCCCTGAAGAAGAATGAAGATACATTTTCCCAGAGAGATGGAATTATACTTTTCCTTTGTCAAAAACCTTAGAAAAATGATTGTCGCACCTTTCTTAGTGTTATGGGTGCGACGATCTAGGATCGTCACAGGTTTCACCACAGTGTCCTGTGACGTCGTCACAGTTTTCTCAATGTTAAGGGTGCAACGATTTTCGTACGAAGGAAAAAGAGCATCTTCACGATTCTTCTAGAAGAGAAGTTTCGAGGGTGATTCAGCCTCCGATTAGTTTGGATCTGAGTCACATCCTTGATCTCTTGGCATCATCCTAACCTCCTCACCCTATCCTTTTCATCCTATAAAAGGAGAGGAGTTCTCATGGGAAATTTAGGTGGCTAGCTTTGGAGTTGGAAAGTTCTTGAGTTTTGTAGCTTGGAGTTTTTGGAGCTTGTATGTTGGCTTCGAGCTTTTCTTTGTCAAGATAGATTGTTGATCTCAGAATCCGTGGAGAAGAAGTGTGTGGGAAGTAAGGAACTGTTGGAAGGGACCTTACAACATCAAGGCATCAAGGCATCGGTTGTATTCTTCTTTTCATATTTCTAATACAAAAATATATTTCTTTCCCATAAAATTGTTCTTATTTTATTGTATGACTCCTTGATCACATACATAGGTTTTGTTAAGTATACATTGTTGCTTTCACTTTGTTGGCTTATGTCTTTTTATAGGTTCAACATCCCATAAGACTTGGAACGGAGAGAGAATGACACTAGAGACGACAAACGACATTTAAAAGGTATGCCATATATCTCTTGTTAGTTAGTATGCTTGATAATTAAAACTTAGGGAAAGTTTTATATTTTGTCTTGTTTTGTTCTAGTTTCGGGGTGAAACTAGGGAGATTTGTTTGTGTCCGCACTTACCGATTTGTTCGATAACAAAATTGGCGACCATACTGGGGAAACAGATTTTTTTCCTAGTTTGTCTTGCTTTCTTGCTTTGATTGCTTGGGTTCTGTTTTCTGAGTCACTACGAGATCCATATTGACTCCCTGACTATTAAACTTCATTGGAAAAACCTTATTGCCTTTTATTTTTAAAATTTTTCCTTTGATCATCTCAGCCTGCTTTTTGGGACAGTGCGACACCGTCTCTCTGTGGCCTTTTGTTACCTGTGACGATCAGGGATCATCGCACTATGTTAATCCTATAACTTGCGATGATTGGGAATTTTTTTAGCTTTTGGTGGTTTTCCCTGCCAAGATCTTAGATATGGTTTTGGGGTGAATTTTTGGGTTTGATTGTAGTCTAATTACAGTCTGCTTGACAATCTTTGAATTTTCTTTTGGCCATTCTTTTCTTTGTTTTAGCGTGTTTGATTTTGAAATATTTGATCTCTTGCTTTGAGTATCTTTCAGTTACAAAACATTGTTTTTTCTTTAGAATTGTTTAGTGAAAGATCACTTCTTTTATTGAATAGTTCGTGTTAAAAGAAAAAAATTATAGTTTGGGTTGCTTTTGTTTTGAAGAAACTCACTATTGCTTTTAGTGTCTCTTTGAAACAAAAAAATTTGATTTCTTGTTTTGCATTAGATTGGGGGCATCCTTGCATTTGAAGTAGCGAAATTGCATGGTTTTTGGCATTTTTTGGTCTTGAATTCTAAAAAAATTTCCCCTTCATGGTCGGGGGGGGGGATTGTGAATTGGTGTACAGTTTCTTTGGCTCATTTCTTGAAGATATTAATATTGATGAGTTTAATAACATTTTTGGGACATTGTGCATCTGGGAATGATAAAGGTTTTCTCCTTCTCGTAATATAGCTTTCATCGAAGTGAAATATTTGCATTCTCATTTCTTTGCATTGTTTAGAGTTAGTCAAAACATCATTTAGTACACGCCATTTTCCTCTTGAGTAATAATAGCCTTAAAATAAAGTGCTTATAAAATTGATTATACATTTTTTTATATATTTCTAGTAGCAAACCAACATTAGATTAGTTGTAGGGCTTTGGAATAGGTGTGAAAGATAGCTTTCCAAATCTGCAAACAAACATAGTATCTTGTGATAGGGAGAGTTAAATCCACTTGCTACATTTTTTCCTGGGAATCCCTTCTAACACAAGGTTCAATCACGAGATCGCATTAGGGCCGACAGAGTTACTCACCCTGCTTCACTGGTCTCTGTGTAGAGATTGCGCATATTATTGGGGGTCACTTGAGAAGAAAATCCTGTGTGGACCTTCTCGAGGCGATTTCGGGCTTAGATACCCTGCCCTTGCGCGTGGATCGGACTGTCGGCTGCTTTCCCAAGCATCATTGTCGTAATTGGCAACCTTAGTAGCCTATCTCTTTAGGGTCTTTACACAAGGTGACTGTGGATGGGCAAGTCTTCACGGTACATGGAATTGATGTTGGCCAAACTCACTCGAGCTCCTTGGAGGGTATACCCATGATTATGTGTGGGAGCTTGCACCAATGCGTAAGTCTGTTAAGCAGGTCATCAACGTAACTTTTCCACCCACTCTATCTCATCCCCTTCTTACATTGTTCTCGCGACGTTGGATTTCATCACCAACTAGTGCGTTCATTGTTAGAAGGTTTTGTTTGTTTGCTTGCTTCCTATATTTTTAGCGTGTGTTGTTTATTTTCCCTAGCATACTCTAGGTTGGATATATGTTTAATGGCGTCGGTTCCTGGAACGACCAATGAAGCAACCCCTGCTCCAGGGGAACCTTTTGTTTTTCCTTCTTATGGAAACGTTGGTCCTCCTTACATCGCTACTTTGATCCTTCCAGGTCTCACGATTGGATTGTCGGTATGGTTGTTTTCCACTTCGGTAATTCCAAATGCAATAAGTAATTTGGTTGTAAGCACTCCCCCCCAAGAAAATCGACCTCATGTTGATCCTTCACCTTCTTCACCAGTAAGATCTTATTTACCTTCTCCACTTGAAAGTTCTTCTTTCATTTCATCTTCTTCGCTGAGTGAAAGCTCTGAAGCTAGTAACCCGATGGATAAGAAGAAGAAGAAAAGGAAGAATAAGAAGAAGAAAAATAAACAAGGGTCCAAATTTCCAACCACTGCTAGACATGTTGGAAAACAACCAGTTACTGTTACTCGTGCTGGGAGTGTTGATGATGTCAAGATCACCCAAACAACCTGTAAACCCAAGTACCGTTGTAGGCTTTGTAAGGTAGCCATCTTCTTAAAGATTGTGTTGGTCTATCTAAGGTTACAGGAGCATGGTCTACACACCCTCGCCATCCCGTGTTGTCAACATTTGAACAACATGATGATGACCTCCGGTCAACTAGTCATGATATCGTTGGGTGGAAGAAATGTAGAGTCAAGTTCTTGACCCACCTGTAGTTGATGGAGTGATCAACCCGTTCCCTTCATCGATTAGTTTGGTTGATCAGGTGGTCAATCTGGTCACGTCCTTAGTTGAACCAGTTGCCAAAGTGGTTGATCTGATCCCATACTCAGTCGATCCCACTCTCTCATTAGCAAGATAGTTTGTTGATCTCATAATCTGTGGAGCAGAAGTGTGTGGGAAGCAAGGAACTATTGGAAGGGACCTTACAACATCAAGGCATCGGTTGTATTCTCCTTTTCATATTTCTAATACAACAATATATTTCTTTCCCATAAAATTGTTCTTATTTTATTGTATGACTCTTTGATCACATACATAGGTTTTGTTAAGTATACATTGTTTCTTTCACTTTGTTGGATTATGTATTTTTACAGGTTCAACATCCCATAAGACTTGGAACGGAGCGGGAATGACACTAGCGAGGACAAACAACATTTAAAAGGTATGTCATCTATCTCTTTTTTTTTTTTTTGTAACTAGGGGAATCGGTAACAACAACAATATCGTACTCGCGTGACACTGGGTCGAATCCTGTCAGGTGCCTTATAACCCCTAGGGAGAAACGCACAGCCCGCAAGCATGCCCTCCGAGTAAATCAGGGTGAGAATTGACCTTGAGACCTCTTTTTACATATTTCCTTCCAAATACACGACACTTGCCAATCGATCTACACCCCTGCGGGACAAAATATGGGGTTTCATATCCCGGTTAAATGCTCCTACAATGCAATGCAACTTAACATTCCCAATCACCGAATCAACACTCCCATTCGAGTGAGAAATGCCTTCGAGAGACTCGAACATGGGTCACACCGTCGTTACAAGAGTGACTTACCAATTCAACTACTTACCCCACCTTCAAAGATTGGGGTTCATATCCCGGTTAAATGCTCCTACAATGCAATGCAACTTAACATGCCCAATCACTGAATCAACACTCCCATTCGAGTGAGAAATGCCTTCGAGAGACTCGAACATGGGTCACGCTGTCGTTACAAGAGCGACTTACCAATTTGACTACTTACCCCACCTTGTATGTCATCTATCTCTTGTTAGTTAGTATGCTTGATAATTAAAAGTTAGGAAAGGTTTTATATTCTGTCTTGTTTTGTTCTAGTTTCGGGGTGAAACTAGGGAGATATGTTTGTGTCCGCACTTATCGATTTGTCCGATAACACCCAGGCTCTGCCATGTCGAGAGAGAGAGAGAGAGAGAGAGAGAGAGAGAGAGAGAGAGAGAGAGAGGAAAGC